>JAULKM010111978.1:0-22794 GCA_032355605.1 Rubia tinctorum
GCCCCTACTGTTTCTAAGTATTATACCTATACCTGCCATTCCATCATCATGCCAGGAAGCATCAACATTCATGGTAAGAGAAGCAGAGGGAGACCATTTAACTGGAATGACTGACACCATTCTCTTACTACAGAAAGGTAAGAAACCCTTAGAGGCCAGTTCTTTATCATAATTAGAACAAATTTGGAACGGTTTGGCACAGAAGGTGTTGAAAATAGTATCCCTAACCTCACTGAGAATCAGCTCAAGATTAGGGTCAATATTTTCGAACAATTTTCTGTTCCTAGCTTTCCAAAATTCCCAGCAAGAGTACATCGGTATAGCTTGAATAAGGAAAGTGTGTAGTTTTGAGAAACCAGTGTAAGAAAGGTAGAAAGATAATCTTTCCCATAGAGTTGGGAATTCTCTGTCACCAATTTCCAACATAACATGCACTCTTTTCCAAAGGTCTCTAGCAAATTGACAGTTATTAAAAAAATGGTCAATATCATCCACAGAATGGCAGTTAATACATTTAGAGGCAATTTGAAAACCCATCCGTTTGAGCACATTATCAAAAGGTAAGTAAGAATTACACAATTTCCACATGAATATAGAAACCTTTTTCTGAATTCGAGGATTCCATATCTTATGAAGAGAGATAGAAGTGTTTCTGTTATGTTTGAGGACAGTGTAAGCCGAACTGAAAGTAAACTTGCCTTGGGGGTGAGCTTTCCAGATTAGCCTATCATCTCTATGATTGTTGATGTGTGATTCCTGCAAAATAAATTCTAAATCAGTAGAGATTAAAGATGAAATGGAGGGGAGGAACAAAGCTTTGTTCTCGTAGAAATCCATAACAGAGCAGGATAAAGGAATGAGAGTGAGATCCTGATTGCACTTATCAATGAGAGGACCCAGTCCAGTCCAGTTCGAAGTCCAAAAGTTACACATCCCTTTACCCACTATAACCCTGGAGTTGACCTCAGCCACTGAATTGACTGACATGATTCTCTTCCAGTTCTGAGATGTTCTGGCAGAAGGAGGGATTGACCATATAAACTGGGTCCATAATGCCTCACCTTTCTGTAGTTTCCACCATAATTTGATGGAAGATGCACCAATAATGGTATTGATTGCTCTAAAACCTAAGCCATTCTGGTCTGTGGGATAAGCCAGATGCTTCCACTTTCTCCACACCTTCTTCCTACCTAATTCTGTCTCTCCCCAGAAAAATGTGGATAGAAGTCTTTCCATTTTCTGAACTACTGTCTGAGGTGGATTCATAACACTCCAAATGTGTTGTGGTATGGAGTATATGCATGCCTTGATAAGAGTTAGCTTCCCACCAGTAGAAAGCCACCTATTCTTCCAGTTAGACAGTTTCTTTTCTATTTGTTGAAGCACGGGTAAGAAATGAGCAGTAAGAGTTCTTCCACTGTAAATTGGGCAACCTAGGTACTGGAAAGGAAAGACTCCTTGCTTCATTTCAAGTATATTTTTAACCCTTCTAACATGAGCTAGTGAAGCATGTTTAGATAAGTAAAAATCTGACTTTGCATATGAGACCTTCTGCCCAGTTGTTTGTTCAAAAACTGAGAGGAAAGCCTTCAGTCTCTTAAGGCTCAGGTCAGTAGCTTTAATGAAGATGATGGTATCATCCGCATAACTCAAGTGAGAAATAGAAATAGCCCTAGGGGGCAGGTCAAAGTATTTCAACTTCCCAGTTTGGAAGACAAAAGAAAGACTTCTACTGAAGGATTCAGTGAATAAGTTAAATAAAAAAGGAGATAGAGGATCTCCTTGCTTAATACCTCTTGTAGATTTAAAAAATCCTACTGGTTTACCATTAATGAGAATTGAGAACCAGGCTTGGCTTATGTTCTTCATGATACAGTGTACAATCTTACCATGGAAACCAAATTTGAGTAGTATGCTGTTAAGGAAAGCCCAGTTAACCCTATCAAAAGCTTTCATTAAATCCAGTTTGATGATGCAATTAGGAGAGCCAGCTTTGTTATCTAGAAATCTAATCATTTCCTTAAGATAGATCACATTGTCAGATATATCTCTACCACTCATGAAGGCTGTCTGCTGGGGAGAAATCAATTTAGGCATTAAACATTTCATCCTTTCCATTATTAGCTTAGAGAAGACTTTATTAATGACATTGGATAAACTGATTGGCCTAAAGTCACTGAAGGAGGAAGGTGGATTTATCTTTGGAATGATAGTAATCCATGAGGCAGCAATTCCTCTAGGAATATCAGCACCAGATAGGAAATCATTGACTGCCAACAGCAGATCATCACATATAATTTCCCAGCACTTAGAGAAGAATTTAGGAGTGAAGCCATCAGGGCCAGGGCTGCTGTTTTTATTGAGGCTAAAGACAACAGACTTGAGCTCTTGCATATCAACTGGTTTAGTTAACTGAATATTGTCTGCTTCATTAACTAAACAAGGTATTTGGCTTAGAAAATGATTATAAAATTCAGCATTAGCTGTTGACTGGGATTCTGACAGAAGGGATTGGTAATAAAGAACAGCTTCAGTTTCAATGTCAGCATTGTTATCTAACCAAGTATCATTCGATCCTTTAATCTTAGTAATACTGAGTCTGGATTGTCTTTCCCTAACAGAATGATGAAAGAAACTTGTGTTATCATCCCCATCCTTTAACCACCTTATCCTTGCCTTTTGCTTCCAAAATTTGTGTTGTTCTTTTAGTGCCCTAGTTAACAAAGCCTTAGCCTCTTTTAATCTTATTAGCTCCTGTGTTGAACCCGAGATGTCAAATTCTATTTCGGCCAGCCTTAGTTTTTCCTCTGAATCTGAGACATTAGTGTGTATGTTACCAAAGCTTTGCTTATTCCAATCCTTGATTACCTTCTTAAGCCTCTGTAATTTCAAGAAGAATCCTAACATGCCAGATTCAGTCAGATGAATGTTCCAATCGTTCTTAATTATATCCATAAAGTCCGTTCTATTAAACCAGGCATTGATAAACCTAAATGACCTAGGAGAGGATGGGAGTGTACTTCCTATGGATAACAACAAAGGGGAATGATCCGAAGTTCCTCTATTGAGAACCTGAATTGAAGATTGAGGAAATTTAGCACTCCATAAATTAGAGGTCAAGCCTCTGTCCAGTTTTTCAAAGGTAGGCCTATGGATTCTAGCATTAGTCCACGTAAATCTATTCCCCACCGTGTTTATTTCATAGAGAGCATTTGAATCCATAAAATCATTAAAATCATCCATACTCGTAATTGAAGGAGAGGATGGACCTTTATACTCAGAAACAGATGATATAGCATTAAAATCACCAATGATTACCGCACGCTCCAATGTTTTGTTTGACAAATCATTCCACAACAATTTCCTACCGTTAACAGTCCTCAGACCGTATACAAAAAAAGCTGTGAAAGAAGTGTTAAGCTGTAGACTGAAAATATCAAGTTCAATAAATTGCATATGATCCGAGTTAAGGTTAACCGTATAGCAATTATTCCACATGATCCAAATCCTACCATTTTCCGAGTATAAGCAGCTAGAAAAATGCAATTTTCTCCTAAAGTAATCACATTTTTCCTTTTTGTGCCAGGGTTCAATCAAGCATAAAAAGTCTACTTTGTGAGATTTGATTAGTTCAATAAGTCTCAGCAGAGCCTTATTCATCCCTCTAATGTTCCAGACCAGAAATTTCAATTTTAAATTTGTACTAATCATTTAGAATTGAATTACTACTCTTTGATGAAGCCCTAGTCATTACCTTATGTGGACCAAATCCTGATGGAGTCATCATTTTATTTAACTGAGTGAAGAAGGTGTTCTTTTTAGTTTTCTCAGGGGAACAAAGGGGAGATAGCCTAGGGGAGGATACCTGAGCTGTGTTTACCTGTGTAACATTCAATTCCAAAGCTTTTGCAGAAGAAGCATTTTCCTGTAGGGTGGAATGTTCCTGATCAAAATCTTGAAAAACTTCTTCAGCAGGGGCAGAGATGGAGTCTTCAGTATCCGAAGACAGGAGCTCATCATCCATCTCTTGGATGAGAGGAAGAAACCTGTTTCTGTTTTTTTCTTGGGAGTGGAAGATATCAGTTGCAGATATATTGGGAGAAAAACTCCCTGCACGTTTAGGTATCAGTAAGTCATCCTTAGCATAACTATTCCTTACAACTGAGATGTCAGATATCTGGCCTTGAGAGCTATCATTGTGAGCCGAATGAACCGACTCATCTATACTTACCTGAACGTGCTTCTGCACAGCCAGCACTTCATCAATATGATCACTAACCTGTGGCATATCCGATGGCCCTGTAGGGTGTTGCTGGCCGTTATGTAGCTTAGTTATGTGGGACTGAGTAGCACTATTATTGGCCTTTTCCTTGATAGTAAGACCTGACGAGCCTGCCCCAGTAGGAGGGGGAACAGAATCCCCAGTACCATCAGAAGGAGGGCAGTGCTCCGCACTAGAAGTCTTATGATTAGGAGTAATTGACTTCACCTTAAATCTAAGCTCAGGGTGTAGATTCCTACAGTTATGATCATCATGTCCTAACACCATACAGTGAGAACAATAAGAAGGCAAATTTTCATATTCTATAGGGTATTTATCTATATGTTCCTCATCTACTCCAATTCTAATAGATGAAGCCAATTTTTTACGGAGATCAACCTCCACACAAACCTTTACAACTGACGGCCTAGACAAAGACATAGTGGCAGCATCCATCTTAATGAATTTACCAATCTGACTAGCCATACCTTCAACCGTAGTAGTGTTGTAAAAGAAGAAAGGAATGTTCCTGATAAGCACCCACACCGGAACAATAGCTGATTCCGCAGCGGGGGAGAAATCCCTAGTCCATTTGAGCACCTTCATATTGTAACCCCCAAAGTTCCAGTTTGCCTTTAGCCAGCATCTCTGGTAGTCTTCATCATCTTGGAAACGAATCAAAACGTGCCTATAATCAATCGACCCCAATTGGAAGTTTCCTTTGAAATCCGCTGATTTGAAGGCAGCGTTTAGATTGGCCATAGATGGTTTTCCTCGCGGGAACTTACCAATCAAAGCTTTTTCATAGTGAGACGCTAGGTCGTCTGCCTGTTGCCTGGTTACAATATAGGCGATTTCACCCTTATAGTGAGTAATTGGGTTAACGATGGTGGTTGTGGGCAGGGAAGTGTGAAGAGGAGGGGGACGGCTGTTCACGGCTTGGGCAAAGCTCATCGAGGCAGGTTTGCCGCCACGGGACGGCGGTGGCACCGCCATGGGCGGGAGGAGAAACTGGTTGTATTCGACCGTTATGCCCGTTTAAGTACGTTATACAGTAAAATGGGCCTGTTTGATTGTTCAGAAAAGAAGAGAGAAGCGAGAGAGTTTTTGAGAAGACCGATTTTACTGTGATTGAATGCGATTGAATTGAGTATTGGAGTATTCATTGTCTACGTAGCAGTGTGCTGCATAACATTTGTTTGCAATTGTCATTGAGTGAGAAAATTCTATTAGTGGTGCTACAGTGGATGGATGTGGATGCAGTTGGGGAGAACACTGTTTTATCCTTTTTTCCTGTAAAATAGAGGACACATTCAGCAATGCGTCTTCAGGTTTTATTTTTTTTCCAGATCAATTCATTAAATTTTTAAATCCCTGCGCTGAAAATAATGTTATATGATTAATTTTATTATGTGTTGTCCGTGTAATTGAATCGGGCCAAAAAGAAGAAGACACATTTAGAGAATTTATCTTCATCAAATTTTGTGCACAAAAAATGTTGAAAACACTCACAACTATGTGTAATTGAAATTGAAAAGGGCCCAAATGAAAAAAAATAAGAAGATGAAATTTTGTGGAAAAAAAGAAGAAAATGACTGAAATCATTCACAACGAAGTGCGGAAAGAAAAGGTGCTGAAAACCCTAAAAATATATCTGGTTGTTCTCCTTCTTCCTCTTCCCGTCATCATTGTGTTCTGCACTGGAATAACGCCGACTTCTTCCATCTTCGTCCAGGTCCAGTAGTCTAGCCACCATCCTACCCGTGCTCGCCTCCAATTCCGTCATCGATACAATTTGAAACTGAGGTTTGTGATTTTCATAGATCTTGTGGTTTGTTGTCAGCTATTAGTGATTGATGGTGGATGTTAAACCTTAGTTGTAGTGTGTCCTGAGTTCAGATTCTTCTGCTTATCCCCTATCTTGCTAAATGAGTCCCCCGGTCAAGCCGCTCGTGGAGCTCACGCACCGCCGCTGAAGTCGCGCATGGAATACACACACCACCAGTGAAATAGGCGAGCCGATCAAGGTAAATTTTCTTATTTAGATAAAAATATGTTAGATCAAATAAGAAAATGTTATTCCCTTTTTTAAGTTTATGAAAATGTTTGAAATATTGTTTTGTCTTGTGAATCGATATTATGTGAATGAGTTTGTACTGATTATGATCAGTATAAATATTTTTGTCTTTCTAATTGAGTTGAGTTTTCAAATTCATTATGAAAATTACATAATTTATGATGTGGAATGATAATTTGTATTTGAAATGTTAATTTTTTGTTATATATTACTACGATGCAATGGTACTATTAATTTGTTGTTGTACTTGTATAGAGGGGAGTCTAATTAAGTATGATGTGAATGTGGGTGTGTATTATGATCCTCCTTTAGCTGAGAAAAATGTGACACTGAACCAGAGGTTAAGCCACTCTCAATTAGTTGAATTAATTGTGAGACGGCTTGGCATTGAATGTGAGGGGTTTCTAGTGAAAATCTATTATCGTTGTCCTAAGATGATTGGTTTGTGTATTTATTGTTTATGTTATAATCTGGAAGATGACGAGTCCACAGAGACCTTCTTTGACAATGTTGATAGAATGTCGTTGTCCTCAGGTTATCTTTACATTCAAATGGAAAGGATGTCAAACTCCTTTCAACGTGCTGGTGATGTTGCCCTGGGCATGTTTATGTCATTATTGAGAAATGTTCTATATATCAACAACTTGCCCTAACTTCACAACACCTGAATATTGCCAAGGTTTAGGAGGATCTCCTAGCGTTGGTGAGTCGAGTCAACTAGATTGAATGTCCATCTTGAATGTACCTGGCCATCCACAAGTGTTGGTATACATGGTGGCTACCATGAAGAGTTGAATGTCTTCGACGATGTTTATGTAGGTGAAATTGGCGAGCATGTTGTTGGTTCAGGTGGTGGTGGTGGTGACTGTTTTGTTGGCAATATTGATGTTGATGATGAGGAAGGTGAAGGTAGGGAACTTGAAGTAAAAAGTGAATATGATCAATCCTTATTAGCTAATTCGAATCTAGGGGATGATGAGGAAGTAGTGGTGCACACGAACAATGTTCCCACTATATTCCATCATATGGGGAATCCTAATACCAAAGCATTCTTTAGGGATTACAGGGGACCTAGTGAGGATGGGTATGACCCAATTGATTGTGGCAAAATACTTCCTAATTATGTTCAAGCGACCAGTGAAGTTGATTTAGGTATGCAATTTCTGAGTGAGCCATAATTGGTAGAAACTATTTCTAGGCGGAGTTCGATGAAGAACAGGGAACACCGGGTTATAGGGAGAAAGTCGCGTACATGGTACGCAAAATGTAAGGAAGTTGTCAAAGGAAGTGGCAATTGTCACTGGACTGTCAAAGCTAGCAAGAAGTCCAGCCACAGGATGTGGGAGATCACCAAATGGGCAAGCAGTCATACTTGTATTGGTGTTGGTCGATCAAATGGTAACACTAATGTGACATCATGTATGATCGCTCGTTCCATTCACTATAAAATTGAGGTCAACCCTTCCTTCACGGTCCAGGATGTACAAGAGCATGTGATGAAGGAGTTAAAAGTGACCATTTCGTACAAGAAGGTGTGGTACGTTCGACAGAAGGCTATTGATTTAGTGTTCGGAACCTGGGAGAAATCTGTTGAGAGTTTACCAACATTTATGGATGAGCTGGTCAAAGCTAATCCTAACACAATTGTTGATTGGGCAGATGAACCTGATAGAGTACATGGTCACAGGTGTAGGAAGTTCAAGTTTGTGTTCTGGGCATTGGTCAGTCTATCGAAACCTTTCGCCAATGCAGGCTAGTGATCAGTGTGGATGATACTCATCTAAGAGGTGCGTACAAGGCCTCAATGCTAGTTGTTGTGATGCACGACGTGAATAATTATGTATTGCCAATCGCCTATGTAATAGTTGATGCTGAGACTATTGAGAGCTGGAACTGGTTCATGATCAAGTTGCCACACCATGTGGTAGGTGATGATGCTAGGTCTATATGTATTATATCGGACCGTCATGAGGGGATCTTGAATGCAATGAGATATATAGATGAGTGGATGGAGCCGGTGGGATAGCACCGGTTTTGCTTGAGGCATTTTTAGTTTAACTTCCTTAGTGCGGATAGTGGGAAGTTTAAAAATGCGCATTTGAAGACTCTGGTTTGGCAGCTTGGTAGTGCTAGACAAGAAAGGAGGTGGAGAGAATACAAGGAGGAGTTGGAGAAGCTCGAACCAGCTGCTTGAGATTGGTTGAAACAACATGATAGCAGTAAGTGGTGTCTTACTTTTCATAGAAATCGTCGTTGGGGAATTCTTACAACCAATACGTTAGAGAGTTACAACAATTGTTTTAGGCGTGCAAGACATCTACCGATAACAGCATGTGTTAACGCCACTTTCGAACAAACAGTTGAAAGATTTGCTCAAAGTTTAAAGGAGGCAAAAAACTGGAGGTACATTTCTTCAGCAATATTTTTCAACATATGATATTTTGGTGGGAGATCAACTATTCTAAATTAATATCATTATGCAGTTGTGTTTCGCCAAGTAGGATTTGGAAGAAGTTTAAGAAACAAGACAGTTGGGGGTAGGGATATGTTGTGAATGTGTCTGGTCATAATTCACAGACTTATAAGGTTTTGACAAGGACCTTTGATGACAACGTGGATGAATGACACTATACTGTGAAATACTTGAAAAAGAGTGTAGCTGTCATGAATGGAAAATTTTCTGTCTGCCTTGTTCCCATGCCTTGGATGTTTGCAGGAAAATGTGTGATTATCCTATAAACCTTTGTGATAAGGCATATCACACAACCAACTTCGTTGCTCAATATAGTGTGGGTTTTAAGCATGTCCAAGATCCCTCACTGTGGCAACCCGCCAACTAGAGATTGGTCCCCTATATTGAAAAGTTTCGCAACCGTAGGTGTGACCAATCAGATGGATAAGAGACTTCCTGGTGATCAAAGAGTTGTCTGTGGGCGACGTTCTGCATAGGGTCCTGTTTGTAGCACGGAGTTTCTAAGAATGCTTAGTTATGGCAGTTTTTGGAAATGCTTAGGTTTTCAGGAGGCAACTATGTAATTCATGATATTAGTGTTTAGACTACTTTCGTGTTGATGCTATTAATTATTCTGTGATCCTGTATGTTATATTATACTCCCTCAGTCCCACTCTAAATTGCTTATTTACTTTTTCACTGTCTTCAATGAGCATGTTTGACCGGAAATATCTATAGTTACTTGTAATAATGCCGCATAAAAACTTGACATTTACAAAATAAATGTTAAGATGAATCTAATAATATCTCACATGATATTTTTATTATTTATATATTAATATATATTTAGGGTCAAAGTTTACAAAGTTTGACTCTCAAAAAATAAATAAGTAATTTAAAGTAGGACAGAGGGAGTATTACCTTGTCATTTAATTTATATTATTATTGTTTCGTGCTACATGTTTAATTTAGATTAAATCACCAGGGATGGATTGATATAAATTATTTTCTGCTGCAAATAATTTTGTGATTCTGTGCTTCGTGTTGCACTGATTGATGATCAATCTTTCATTTTCTCCAGAGACACACCATGGAGCATCTCGAGCCGATTGATGAGGATTTGCTCTATCTTCACATGGAGCATCGTGCACGTGCAATCTACAATGGTGACTTTCAGGATTCGGTGTTATAGGTGAGACGGTGTGATGGGGCTTGTTGGGATGTTGAGATCCCTGATTGAGTGATGCACTATGTTTGTGGGGTTGGCTTCCCTGCTTGATTCCACACTAGTCAACATTGACCATTCGAGATGACGACTTATCAGTGTCTACTCATGTTATTGTAAGAAGACGCACATCACACACCATACGCCCGCCCCATGTGGAATAGGTGGACAATTTTTTGGAGGGCGTCATTAGTACCATCGACACGTGTTCATCGAATATTGTATTTCTAATACGTACATTTCTACCTATCCACATATGAATGAATTCAAATTTTGTTATTATTATCGTCCTCCAATTAAATAAGCATAGAATATGACTACTATTTTATATTTTAATTTTTTTAATTATTATCGAGCAAAGTATACAATTTAAATTTCATGCATACAAATCTATCTTAAATATATATATATATATATATATATATATATGTGTGTGTGTGTGTGTGTGCGCGCGCATATTCAATTATATATATATATATTTCATACATTTTTAAAAATATTTGTTTCTATATTAATTACTTGAAAGGTTATAATATTTCCGAAAAAAAATATATAAATTGGGAAGCATTCACATATTGCTTTCCCTCCTCTAATTCTCAAAACAAAATAATACTGGGTAATTCAAAAAAAACCAAAAAAAATCAAAATTAATTGATGAATTAAAGAATATTTTCATAAGTAATATCACATTCATAATGATTTATTTTCATTCTTTTATTTCGGTTTCTTTTTAATATAAGAAATACGAAGTCTAAAATTTAAAATAATTGAAGCACTTTTGGCTTTATTTTAATTGTTGGAACTTTGAGGACACATTCGAGCGTCCTCTTTAGCGTCGACACAAAATTTTTTTTAAAAATAATGCACGAATGCCTCCTCTCATTTTTTTTAAAAAAAATATTTTTGTCTTACATCAAAAATGCTGACACAAAATTTAAAAGGTTAATTTATTTAATAGAGGACGCATTCAGCGAATGCGTCCACTCCTATTTTTTTATTTTGCCTAACAGAAAAAAAATGCAGACATAGAATTTTTTTAAAAAATTAATAGAGAACACATTCAGCGAATGCGTCCTCTCATTTTCATTAAAAACTTCGGCGTACAGGAAAATTGCAGACACAAATTTTTTTTTATCAGAGGACGCATTAGTTGAATGCATTATCTTTTAAAAAAAAAATCGACTTCAAGCAACAATGCAGCCATGAAATAAATAAATAAAATTATTAGGCGAATGCGTCCTCTTAATTGTTTTTTTTTACAATTTTTACTTACATAAATAATGAAAACAGTTTTTTTTTATTTTAGAACACATTCACCCTATTTGTTTCCGGTTTAAAATTCCGCCAAATTTGCATCAAGGTCTGATAAATTAACCCCCAAAAAGAAAGAACTCATTATCATGTCACTCATATTGGACTAACAAATACTCCCTCTGTCCTACTATAAATTGATTGTTTACTTTTTCACGATCTTCAATAAACATGTTTGGTCGTAAATATCTCTAGTTACCTATAAAAGTGTTGCATAGAAAATTTATATTTAGAAAGTAGATGTTAAGATGAATCTAACAAGATCTAACATGATATTTTTATTATATATAGATTAATTTATATTTACGGTCAAATTTTATAAAATTTGACTCCCAAAAAGCAATTAAGTAATTTATAGTGGGGCAGAGGGAATATCATTGTCTATTTTCACTACTACAAATTAGAACTATTGTAACACATTCTTTACAACACTTATTTAAAATGTTACAATAACTTATAAAGTGTTACAACTTTGAAAAATGTTACATAAATATTGAAAAGTATTAACTAAAATTTTAAAAGTGTTACATTAGGTCTAATGTAACATCGCCTAAGTTAATACTTGTAAAAGTGTTACAATATGTTAAAGTGTTACAATAGCACCTAAAATAACACGTTTACAAGTATTATCTTATGCGATGTTACACTAGACCTAGTGTAACACTTTTTAAAATTTAGGTAACACTTATTTAACACTTTTCAAAAGTTTAATTAACACTTTATAAGCTATAGTAATATTTTAAATAAGTGTTACAAAGAAAGTGTTACATTAGCCTTAGTTTGTAGTAGTGTTTGCATAACATTTAGATGTCTGATCTTCATAATACTAATACAAAATATTCATTCGGAGTGCTTCTATCAACCTGACCTGATTGAGAAATCTAAACATTTGTATATTCTAAATGATGAATAAATCAGTAGTACATTTAATTCAGAATTAAGACATTATCTGAGCATGCTCAACATATATATTTTATAATCCAAACATGTTTATTGGACAACATTGATTTTATATCTTTTTTCTTGCAGTGTATTTCATGCTTCTTCACAATATTGAGAGCCACATTTAGATTAACCTTGCCACGTAACAACGTACACTACAACAACAGACCGAGCACATAATTGTTACATATATTATTCATATGTTGCCATGTTTAGTAAAGAAATATGAGAACTTGAAACTTATCCCAAATAATTAGCATAGTAACTCCCACACCAAACTTAAAAAACTGAGTGTCAACATAAAGTTTAGCCCGAGGTTTGAAACCTTTGGATATCAAACTGTCTTCCCTTATATTTTGGCATCAATGGTGAAGCCCAAGTCCACTGCAATGGGGCTCGAGACGGCAAACAAACGAGTATGCAACGGTTGTTAGAATGGCCTCTTTGGTAGCATTTTGAGAAGGGCAGCGGAAAATATTCAAGTGTTTCAGCAATCAAAAGCGATCAAGTCTCTGATATCCATTTCTCAATCAACACACATAACTTTTCATCTGAATCGAGTGGTTTGATTTCGTGGCAAACTTTTTGTTCTCTTTTACTCCCTATCGTTGCTCAGCTTCAATAATGAACTAGCACCCATTTTCTAATACTAGTTAATTAGATGAAATTAGATTAAATCAAGGGGTGAGATTAGATTGAATGAGTGGCCAAGATTTGGAGTAAAAAATGGTGTAAGGGTGTCAATAGATCCCTTATGTGTGTGTGTATATGTATGTGTGTATGTATCCATTGTGTATATAATTGTAAGCATGTGAATGTATATCCCTTACCGATTGTTCGTCCGCTAGATTTCATGCAACAAAACCCTTCCAACTCGATTAACTTATAAATGGATAATTAATTCTTAGGTTACAATTATTCTTCTTACCAAACACGCAATCCCTTACCAATTTATCCTTGAAATCCCTCCATCTTTCACCGAAGCATCGTACTGTTTTCCTCTTCAACTTTGCTATATCCTCACACTCGATGTTAAAGGCAAACTCAATGCCCTTCCATGGCTTTTCCTTGTAAGCATCATCAACATGAGGCCATGAATCTTGCACAAATATATGTACCTTAGTCCTAGCAATCAATCCAAGGTAACTAGACCAACAATTTCTATTCTCGCCTATTGCATTCCGAATGTGATAAAACTTCATAGGATATTTTATACATTTATCCACCATGTCGATCAATTTCTTGCAAAATACCGAACCCGACCTTACCTACGCCTTTCCGATCCATTGACATCTTCTCCTACTTTGAGTTGTTTCCTCTTGTCTAGGTTCACCACAACAACACCTAAACATAAAATTAAATAAAGACACACGTCAATGATGGGGATAAATAAAGTTCAACATTTTCCATGGGTATATATTCCACACAACGGTTTTTAACATATATGAATTAACATTAAAAATCAAAATAATGTATACAAAAGGTACCACACAACTATAAACATGTCATCCATTAGGTGATACACAAAATAAATATCTCTAAAAGTTGATCTTCACATCAAGAAATTGATGTAAATCAAACATTTTATGTTATTTCCATATCAAATTACCACCATTAGTAAGCTTCCACATTGGGTACCCACCATACACTTGAAAAAAAATACATCTTCAGCGTAACCAAACAACCCTACATATGTAGTCTACAATCTTAAACAAAATAGAATGAAAATATCACACATTGCAATAATAAACAGTCATTCAATAATCAATCCCGAGGGATGTACCATTCAAAATATGATCATGTCAAGTTAGAAGATGAAATCTTACCATAATTTGATTAGGACTAAATTGTTTTTTTGATCCCCTACATACCATCTTTTGGTCTTCGAGAGAAAAACCATGTTTTTAGTACCCCACAAATTCTAAGTGAAAATTTCGGTCCCAAAACAAGATTCCAAGTGGTTTTCGGGGACCAAAAGATGATATCAAATGCTATGTTAGGGACCAAAAAAATTAGTCTGCCTGAAAACCACCCGGAACCTGGTTTAGAGAACTGAAATTATAACTTTGAATTTGTGGGGTACTAAAAAAATATGGTTTTACTCTCGGGGACCAAAAGATGATCAAAGATGGTATGTAAGGGACCAAAAAAATAATTAAGTCTTTGATTAATGGAATCCCCTCTCATGAGGACCTCTTCCTTCTCCCTTGTTGTTTCTCCATTTCCTTCTATGGAGGAGATGGATTTGGGTGTTTTTGGAGATTGATTTAATGGAGGAAAAAAGAAATGGGGATGATGAAATTTTGGTATTAAAAGATGAAGGGCGCCATTTTGGAAATAAATGCTTTTTCAAAGGTTTTTTGGGTTTTTTTTGTTAAGTATGGTGCATAAAGGCATTCACCCACCAGTCCTCCGACGTCGGTCGATGCATGCGACATGTCGGTTGTTATTACTTTAAGTATTTTCATGGGTCAAAATTGGTCCAACGGGCCCATTTTATATCAATATACGACGTCACTCATATGTCAACTGTAACTTGGTTGACACGATGTTTGATGCGTTGTCGGTAATTCAAGTTGTTCAATGGCATATAATGAGCATGTATATGGACCAAATAGCCTATTCCATAATCATGTACGATGTTGCTAAGTATTGCTGTCAATTTGATTATTCGGGTCAGGTTCGGGTTTGGGTCAAATAGGTTTGGGTTGAAAAGGGTTAAGTTGAAACGGGTCAAAATCTATTTGTCGGGTCGGGTCGGGTTGAAATGGTTTTGGGTTGAAATGGGTCAAAGTAAGTTGGTTGGGTTGGGTCAAAATGGGTTCGGGTTGAAACAAATCAAAGTCTGTTTCTCGGGGCGGGTTGAAAAGCGTCAAAGCATGTTCGTTGGGTCGAGTTGGGTCGAAACGTGTTTGGGTTGAAAGGTGTCAAAGTCTATTTGTTGGGTCGGATCAGGTAAATGTCAAGTCAGGTTCTGACAGGTCTGTATTGTTCCTCGGGTCAGGTCGGGTTGGGTTACACTACTAGAAAACAAGTACATAGGCACCGGTATGTCAGTGCTGGGCAAGGGCGGAACTAGAAATTTTTATTTGGTGGGTCACAATTTAATTTGATGTCTCTATCTCTGAAGATAGTGATAGAATTTTGAGATATTTGAGAATTTAGGGGAATACAATGGATCTAATTGAAAAATAAATGGGGCATTAATAAAAAAAAGATATAGATTAACTAAAAAACTAAAAATTATGTTTTCAGGAAAAAGAAATGTAGGCAAATTGTCCTACCATGCATAATGATGAATCCGCATCTGGTGGTGGGAGAGCAATACCGGTGCTAGGAATTTTATAGGGATTGATAATCTGGAAAATGAACCAAAATATCGGTTCCTATGAATAAATCTAGCACCGGTTCACTGAATACTAATGCCAGATACCGGTGCATTTCAAGAAAAAAATGTCTAAAATTAATATTTTTCTACACCGATTTTGGCTGAATAACTTATACCGGTGCTAATACCGGTTGCATATGACCAGAATAGTAATTTTGGCAAGTAAAATTGTGGTGGTAAAATAGCTAACACCGGTATAGATTATAATATACCTGTGATATGAGTGCATTTAATTTTTAAAATGCTTTAAAAAAAACCCACACATATGCATTATAATTGTATAGACACCGGTACGTTGACGAATTGGTTACCGATACTCGATACATAGAATAATTTTCAACATAAACAAGCTAGAATAGGATAGAAAAATGTTTTGAAAAATAGATTATGGTATGATCTACTCTAGAACATGTATTGGTGCTAAATAATTTAGACAATATTTTTACATTTAGGCAAGAATAACAAAAATCGTGTATTTTGAAGCAATGAATAATGGGGTAATACAATTTTGGGTCACAGTGTAAATTTCCAAGATTGTGTAGAAGTAATCAATGTTGACTTTTGAGGCCCTTCTGTTCACTCATATATGTCCAAACCGTAAAGTTCTAATCGTATATTATTGAATTGCATTTATGTTTCATCCATTTCGTGATTCGACAACTCCAACTTACTTGGAGGGACCTAACTGTAAAAAGTAAAATTTTCACTCGTAACTTCAAATTGGAATCCGCTCGAACGTAATGCTACCTTATACACCCCCTTGTATTTTCCAAGTCCGTAACGGAATAGCATATATCAATAATTGTGTAGAAGAACATATTCGTAATCCTTTCTGATTTCCCTTTCTTAATTCTAAGTAATCGCCTCTAAGATACTTAAGAATATGTACTAACGATTTCCAACATTTCACCAAAAAAACCATTTATTTAATATTTCTATACTTAGGCAAGAATAACAAAAACCATGTACTTTGGAGCAATGGATATTGGGGTAACACAATTTTGGGACACAATGTAATTTTTCAAGATTGTGTATGAGTAATCAATACTGTAAATTTAAATGTGAATATGGTAATATTTAAGAGAAAAAATATAAAATACCAAAAAATGAAGGAAATTAATGCATCAGTTATGTGTGTATGTGTATAATGGAGAAATTAAAATTAAATAGCATTGAAATTATACTCTTATACTAGCATTTAAGAATTCTAAATTAATTTAAATGGACCAAAAATGTAATGAGCCCAATAGCCACATGAATTCAGCCTATTTAATGGTCCAAGATATTGGTCCAAGTTGATTATGGATCAGGTTGAATTGGGTTCAAGTTGAAACGTATTCCGATTGAATCATGTTAGGGTCAGAATAAGATTTCAGGTTAATTCGGTGGTGTTGGGTTAGGGTTCAGATTATCATGTTAGAATCGGGTTTTGGGTTGATTTGGGTTGAGTCGGGTTCAGGTTTGGGCCCTGATAATCAAGTCACAATCGAGTTTCGGGTTAAGTTTTGGTCGATTCGAGTTCAGGTCAATATTTTGGGTCAACATCAGGTCAGGGTTGAGTTCGGCAAGTCGTTCTAGGTTGAGTTCGGTCGAGTCGATCTGGGTTGGGTCAGAGATTGATAGCTCTCTTGCTAAGTGACCGGGCCATAATTGGTATGTGATATGGAGCTTGTAATGTTGGCTACTAGGATATAGACTATTATGATTTTGATCTAAATCAAATAGCAGCTAAATAATCAAAGCGATACAAGTGACCAGGACATATACATACAAGATTGTTTTTTACCTTTTTATAATTTATTAAGTAGTCATTTCGCAACCTTATTACCTCAAATGGGTTTGACCATAACCCGTTCGAAGGTGAAGATTGTTGAAGGCCAAACATAGTCGATCTAATTCGAAGCCAAAATATTTCAGTTTTAGCATTTTCACAGGGTTTGCATTTTAAGCCCATAAATAGTCAACCTAATTACACGATTCTGGATTTGACCCTTACCCTTTCAATGGTGAAGATTGTTGAAGGGCAGACATAGCCAATCTAATTCAAAAATAAAAGATTTCAGTTTTAGTGCTTTCATTAGGTTTGCATTTTAATCCCATGAATAGTCAACCCTCTTACACGAGTAAGAGTTTGACCCTAACCCATTCAATGGTGAAGAATGTTGAAGGGCAGAAATAACCGATCTAATTTGCTGCCAAAAGATTTCAGTTTTAGCATTTTCGTAGGGTTTGAATTTTAAGCCCAGGAATAATCAACCCTATAACATTACCGTTTTGATGGTGAAGATTGTTGAAGGGAAGACATAGTCAATTTAATTCTAAGGCCAAAGATTTGACCTTTAGCATTTTAAAAATGGTACACAGTTGAAATCGACGAACATCCAATCTTATTAAACAAGTTAGGGTTTGACCCTTACCCATTCGATGGCGTGGAGTGTTGAAGGCTAGACATTGCTGAACTAATTTGAAACACATTGATTTCACTTTAACAAATTTCATAGTGTTTTCTTGTTAACCAGACGAGTAGTCAACCTCATTAAACGACCACGGTGGTTTGACCCTTACCCATCTGTTGGTGGGGTTTCTTGAAGGCCAGAAATAACCGATGTAGTTCGAAGCCCAAAGATTTCACTTTTAGCATTTTGATATGGTTTATAGTTGAAATCGACAAGTAGTCAACCTTATTAAACGACCATATTGGTTTAACCCTTACCCATTTGTTGGTGAGGTTTCTTAAAGGCCATGCATAGCTAAAATAATTTCAAGCCCAAAGATTTCACCTTTAGCATTTTCACATGGTTCACAATTAAACGGGCGGATATCCTACCTTATGAAACGAGTTAGAGTTTCATTATTGTAAAGTTTTTCCTTAATCCATTTCTTATATTATTATTTTATTACGGAATACTATTTCCTTATTTAGGTATACAGGTCTAGCATTTGGGCTAAGGCTTGATTGAGGCTTGATTGATTTTGGGCTGATTACATTATTAGGCCCAGCAACCTAATATGTCGGGACGTCTCTTAAATTTTATCTACTGGTTGGCAATGTCGATTTGTATGTGCGACTTTATTTACCGTGGTTTTAACCCACTATCGTCCAAGCCCAAAGCGTTATTTTGTTTGGGCCAGTTGCCCTATTTGGCCCATTTATCCTATCGAGTGAACTCATAGAGATGTGGTCATTTTTTAGGCAAGTCAATTATACATGCAACATCGGTAATTGTAGTTTCAACCTACTCAGATCCAATACCAAACTGTCATGGTGATTGGGTTGATTGCCCTATTCGACACAACTTCCCTAATGAGCGACCTCACAGATATATGTGTCGTCTTTCAACCTTGTCAATTATGCATAGGACATTAGCAAGTATCATTTCAAGTCACTTTGGTCCAAGCCCAAAGATCATATTCTTTGGGGCTAAGTCAATTATGTGGCCCAAAAAGGCTGAACTCTGACGTCATCGTCAATGATTTCATGTGTCATTTAAAGGGATAGGTTATGCGACGTCGCACTTGAGGTTAAAATGGCATGGTTTGCTACTGAGTATTTAGACGGGTTTCCCTTAACTCAATCACATTCCAACCACAAAGTCGCACACTAACTCCTCATCTGGAAAATTGGTCAAAAAATCATTCAATTAATCCGAGAAACCATCAAACTAAAAAGCCCCATCAAAGGCAAAGTTCATGTTCCTCATTTTCTATTCTTTGATTTTCGATCAAAGCAAAGGAGCCTGAAATTCAGGAAACATACACATTTTGATTCCCCTTCCTCATTAGTTTTGACGTTGTTATTCTTCATTTTCTTACTTAAAGGATTATGTTTCTTTTCAATGAATGTGTATATGGTGTTTCATTTATTTTTTTTGGCTAGGGTTTTAGGCTTCCATATTCTCTTTTAGGTTATCACTTTGAATGTTAGGAATATGGCCAATGTTAGTGGTGTGTTGTGAATAAATATTTGCTACCCCATATTAGTGTAGGATCTGTAGGTATGTATAGTACAAATGTGCATTTTAAGTTGATTTTTATGGTCTTTCGGGTACAGGTCGCACACCAATTCGATCATGATGATAGGTCGTGCAATGTCACACATTCATCCAGTTCTTTAATGAACTTGAATGTGCGAGTTCGCACATGCCTTCTATCTTGCTGAAATTGTGTGCGAAGTCGCATTAATAAAGTTCTTCGTTGAACTTGAATGTGCGGCTTTGCGTAGGACACATCGGTCATGCCGATATGTCTGCGACATGCATGTGAGGTCACTCAATGCCTTCATATTGATTTTTTTGCTCTTGTATTGACCATTATCTACGCCTGTGTTAAATAGATGTCACTAGTAAAGTAGACTTCCAAGAAGGCTTCGGGTAGGAGCGACGAAGCCAGTTCGTCAATGGTAAAGAAGGTGAAGATCACCCTCGCCCCTATCTCCCCTATATTCAACTCCAGATGCTTCTTCAGGGAGGAGAATGAGAAGCGGTACCCATTGATCAGCAAAGGGCGAACCAAGGTGGTGAGGGCGATGGAGGTCGAGCATGTGGAGCGACTCCATTGGATGTGTTCATCCAACCCTTCATTTCTTAGGGAATAAAGGGTTTGACGTGTCTCGACAAGCTGACTTATTCCACGGAGGTCAAAGAGTTCTATGCGAACTTCAAGAGGCTAAGTATGGATAGATACCGGACTAAAGTGAATGGGGTCAACATGGTGTTGAATGTTTACTTAATCAATGAGGCTATTGGGTGCACTTTCAGGGAAGAAGTGCCAGTTGACCCACTCAACCTTTACTTCCGAGACTCGTGGCCTCTAAGAGCCAACGAGGATGATCCGTCTAGGCGGCTAAACCTGAATTGCATGGTGGAAAAGTATTTCAAGATCCAGGTGGGCAATGTCATTATCAATCTGAGGGACATCAAGATTGATGTCCTAGATCTCGAGGAGAGGATGATGTATAACATCATCGTCCAGATCTTGATCACAGCCAACCAACCAATCTTTTGAGTGCAAGATCAACGAGGCAGTCCTCTACTACCACATTAGGAGAAGAAGGTAGTTTAAAATATCATACAGGAGATGCACATGGTAGTCCTTGCCTTGAAGTGTCGGACCCCTATAGCAACGTCATCACCGTCATTCTGGAGAAGCAGAAGGTTCTAATGAGCTCGAAAGAGAAGATCCAGCCTAAGTACTATGGCGGTAACTACTTCGACTAGAAGTATTAGCATTGGGAGGTTGCGACATAGATTGATAAGAACGTCCCTAAGGACAATCTTGGTGTTCCTGCCACACCCGGGCCTGATGCTACGCCATCAACCTCCATAGCTGGGCATCCAGCCCCCGACACTCATGCCCTCGAGTCTGGTATGAAATTTATTATATTTTTTGGTATTTAAAATATTTATAATTTTAATTAATTAATTGTAATAATTAACTTAACTTTTTTCCCATCAGGACTCAAACGCAACGCTCAGGCTATGATTTTGAAGAACGTGGCCGATACAAAGGCATTGGCGCTGTGCACAGATTCTGATGTGCAGAAGATTTTGATAGAGTTAGCGAAACTGAGAGATTTTAAGGGCAGTGCTTCCAGTGCACATGTGGATCCGCAGACTACGCTGGGGCAAGAGCCACATGCTGATCAGGAGGAGGCGGGCGGGGAAGATGATGGTGAAGATGCACTGGCCACTAATGAAGATGCAACAGAGTCCAGGTCTTTCAACGAGGACGGGGATGGTAAAGAGCACGACTATGACATCATTTCAGCTGATGAAGACCTCGTGACACATGAGCCTAGACCAATGATCGGCTTTTTTATATTCATGATTATATATTTGGATGTTTTAAGGATGTTTTAGTTGATGTTTCATTTGGTTTTGTGGATGCTGTTTAGGGTAGCGATTGTACGCTTTGAAGTATTTTGGTTAATGTATTTTGTATTTTGGATGATATGTTTGGATGATGTATTTTGTAAGCGATTGTACGCTTTGAAGTTTGTATTATTGTTATGCTAGAATCTATGATTTATATCTTGATGAGACGTCAAATGCATGTATTTTCCGAAGCATTTAACATCTCTTTTGTTATTTTTTTTGTTTAAAAATTGCTAGATTTAGGTAGGTTTACATCTTAAGGGGTTTAGATAACCGTTTTTGGTTTTCGTATCTAAATCCATCATTTTGCAACCTAGTTTGAGTCTAATGGATTTTTGGTCCTTATAAGCATCTAGATTCCTTTTTGTGAGCTTAATTTGTAGATTGCTCATAAGCACTTTGGAGTATTGTATTGAAGGCCATTCGCAAGGATGGTAGAAGATTTAAGGCCACAAGTCAAAACGTGGTAGAAGATAGAAGGATCGGAGAAGGAAGTCAAAGAAGCGGAGGAATTGTGATCCGGAAGTTTGAGCCGAGTTCCGGGAAAATTGAAAAAGAATCAACCTCTGAAGGTGGGGCCATTGGATTCGTATTCTTGAGCACTATGAAATTGACTACAAGAACTCCCGAATCGGATAAAAAGTTCACCCGTGGCGACCAACCGAAGACCGGCTAGGTGAAGAAGGCCGAGCGCGCAGCCCGGGCGCTCAACCCCGCGGCCGCGCGCACAAAACCACAAGGAAAATAATCCCCCTGCTGGAGATCGAGCGGCCAGCGTGGGCGCCCAGCCCGCACATCCCAGCACACCTGCGCCCGCGCCTCAGTGCCCGCTCGGTCCAGCTCAACCGAGCGTCCACGCGCGCCTCTCCGCGCGGTCTCAGGGTCCCGGTTCGTGTCTTCAGCCCGAGCGCGCAGCATATCCTCGCCCGCGTAGCCAGCGCACATCCAGCACTTGAACTCTCTGCGAGGAATCAACGCTCGCACCGTGTCACCGCGCCATTTCGCCTGAGCGGCTGCATCATCTTCACGGTCGCTCGCCCTGAACCCGACTTGACTATTTCTTCTCACCAACTTGTACTATATATATCTTTTTCATCTTATCTTCATTCTAACTTTTGCTTGGCTTAAAATCCTCCATATTAAACCCTAGTTCTTCATTTCTCTTCTTCATTTCTCTCTTTGTTTATGTATGGATTTGTATATGAATGTTAGTATGATGTGTATTAGCTAAACTTATCACTTGGGAGCAATTGTTTGAAGCTTCC
>JAULKM010111986.1:8504-22793 GCA_032355605.1 Rubia tinctorum
CCCCCCAAGCTTTGATTGAGGACAATCGGGTTTGAAGAAAAGAGTACAAAAATGGCTTTGGAAAAACAAGAAGGGAGGTACATGAATGGGTCAAAGAACTGCGAGGGATATTTCAGGCACACTTTTTTTTAGATTTTAGCTCATGGGTATTTCATTAATTTCCATTTTCTTTCTTCGTCGGAAAATAAATGGAAAACGTCGGAAACATAGGATTTGGGTATATCGGCACAATTGTTCCTAAAGTAAGGGTTAGATCGACACATACAATAATAAGTTGTGGTTAAATTGGCACTTTCCGAGATTGCAGGGTTATATTGAAACTTTCAGCCTAATGTCATGGTTATAAATGTATTTAACCCTTTATTTTTACTCACTCTATTCTTCTAAATTTTAAAAAAAATCTCAAAATTTGACACTGCCTTCAAAGACAAAATCGTCAAATTAAATTCTAACCCACCAATTTTTTTCTTCTGAATCCGCCCCTGACTGAAATGTACACAAACTACTGAGAACGAGCCTAAAGCTTCTATTGGGCTTCCTAGTGACAATGAAATAGAGAAAGTCCAATTCTAAAGCCTTATTATCCAAAAGGGCCGGGCCATTTTCTTAAACCCTAGCGACCATTTATCCATCACCACCTCTATAAATTCTCCCGCAGACTGATCAATATCATCTGAGTCACTCTTCTCAGCTGCCGTCGCAGAACCCACAGCTCCAGCTTCGATGTCATCAGCTTTCTTGTTCTTCAATTTTTGCGATATATTTTTGTAGAATCGTTTTGGGAATTTTGTGTTGAATTGTTTTGGCTTGTTTGGAATTGAAGAGATATGGGTGAGATATGACATCCGTGTACAATAAGCCGATGCTCTGGATAACAGGAATGAAGGAAGCATGGTAATGTACACGGAAAGCGATTGACGGAGGGTCGTCTTGTCTGCCCACGATGAATCCTAATGATTCGAGGGCCTGGACTAGACCTACATTTATTTTTATTTTAAAAAATATTAATTTCCCAAGGGAATTTCAGCAAAATTTGTAGGTATGATAAAATTTTGGATTGCATTAATCGAATTATAAATTTAATATTACAACTAAAATCTTCTTTTTTATATTTCTAATTAAAATCTGCCTATCTATTGGGATTTTGCCTTTGCCTTTTCCTTTTCCAGAAGCTTCTGATGATAATAGATCAGATCAGAATGGGCTTGAAACTGAATTCTGTTTCTGTAATGACGAAGGATGGGAATCAGAATTGACTAATTTGATGAAATGAAGCAGGAATTAAGGAAGGTGTAATTTGCCCCAAATGTCTTTTAACGTTGTTGTAAAATGACTAATGACTAAAGAGGATAAAGGGAACATGATACCGGTGATATCTTGGACCAAAAATGCTGTCTGAACTTGTGACTGCCTAACAAATAGATTCACCATTTGAACCTTGGCATGAGTAGATGAATCATGATCATATTTGAGGGTTTTGAATTGTATTAACAAAAAATTAAACGTTTTCTTCCCTAAATTTTTTAGAAGATTAGGGGTGTTTTTTGCTGAGCGGAACTTTTAGGTAGACAAAAACTCTCTTAATTGTCGGAATTGAGACTGGATGGCCACACTAGTTCGACTCTCTACCTTCTGCCACTAGTCAATATCATCACCAGCCGGGCTTCGACTAAATTTATGTTAAAACAAAAAAATGTATGTTAAAAAATATATTGTTGGACTAGATAGAATCAAAAATAACTTTGTATATTGTACATATACTATTGTATAAAAAAAATAATTTTATGAAAATAGATGATACAAGATATTTAACAATATTTCACATTCTAATATTGTTATATATTTACTAATTTTGAATTTATGACCAAACAAAGTTGATTAAAAAGGGCAAATCTAAGTACAGGTAGGAAATCCTAAATGGATGGAAGAAAATTTAATAAAGAATTTACTATATTATCCTTATTACGAGTTTTGGTCCTGCATTAAGGAAATGTTTCTAACAATATAATTTTAGTCCTACACAAATTCTAAAGCTCTAATCCTGACAAAGATAAATAACCAGGTGGACTAATATTGCACACGAGTAATTTGACACAGTAACTATACTATTGTTCATAAGAGATCAACAAACGACTATCATGGTAACTATAATTAAGGAACGTGACGTGGAACAACTTTCATTCTTCCAAAGAGATACTCCTGCTGGGTTTTTTATGCTGGCAAAAAGGAATGATATTATTATATTGGCACCTTGGCAAATTTTATATTATTTTCGTCCATTAATTTACCTTTTGTTTTCCCAATTCAACACCTACACAATTCATTTCACTTTTTTAATTTTTTTTGTGTATTTGGAAAGATAGCCAATATTTAGAAACTAGAGGGAGTACCAAATTGAAATGGCCAATTAGACACAGAAAGAGAAGTCTAATGAATAAATGTAATAACATTCAAGGACTCCAATGATTTTGGTAGCTCTCTCTGAATCACACAACTCAAATAAATAAGTAATAACTTCAATGCCTAAGAGAGTAAAAGCAAACTAGGGTTAAATGCTTATATAACCTAATTTTATATTGAAAGTGATAACATAACCCTGTAAAAACAGAAAGTGTCAAACTAATCTTACCTTTATGATAAATTGTGCCAATGTAAATTTCCGGTCAGATTCCGGCATGGACCGAAGGTTTTTAGTGTGACCAAGTTTGAAATGATAAAAATGCCCTCTACCCTTAAATTGATTTTTTTGTTCTCATTTTGCCATTTTATTCTTCTTCAATTTACCCCTAATTTTTGCTACGTCGGCCGCCGAAGTCAACAACCACCACTGGAATTAAACACACTACCTCCCCTGCTCTCGGCTCATTTGTGCCACCACCACCGTTCTAATCCTCGGCCACCACCCGGCCTTTCTAGCCCCACCTCTCAGTCCCCACCCACCACCACCCTACTCAACCTCAGCCAACACACCATTGCCTCGTCGGGCGACAAATTAAACACATCACCGTCGGAATTGAACCTCCACCGCTCCAACGTATTAAACCACCACCGCTCAGCCCTCAGACACCATCACAAATGTCAGATGTGGTTGCTGTGCTGAAGAACAAGAATATGACAACTAGCTAATATTCATATTTATAAAGCATTAGGTCGTAGTGAGAATTATCTATCCATTTCCTAGGATGAATCATCAAAATTATTCGGTTTGTGAAAAGTGATACCACCAACGGACCCTTCGTCGGCCCACCCCACATCCTCGTCGGAGCTTATCCAGCACTACCGTCGTCTTGTCACCATCCTTCGCCATCGACATCTTGTCGCCGCTCAAAATTCGTATATTGAAGAATGTGCGAAATATGGGTGCTGAAAAGAAAAATAAAGGAGATTGAGGTGACGGGAAAGAAGAAAGAAGAAGGGAACGACCACGACCGGAGATGGCGGGTGGTGGCCGAGGGTTAGAACAACCAGAAGAAAGAAGAAGAAAAGGGATTCAGGTGACGGGAAGAAATAAGAAAAAGGGGAGGAAAGACGATAAAGGGGAAAAGGGAGGAAAGAAGAAAAGGGTTTCATTTTTTAACAAATTTTCTTTATTAAAGAAAAAATCAGGGGCAAAATGGTCATTTCAGTTTATTCCATTCAATTTTTTTGTTGACAATCGGAGTCAACGGTGTTTAAGGTTAGATTGACACATACATAATGAATTTAGGGTTATTTTGGCATTTTCTCATTTTGCAGGGTTATATTGACACTTTCATCATAAAGTTGGGGTCATTTTAGCACTTTACTCAACAAACCAATAAGAACAAAAGCAAAACCAGCCTCTCAGTCACGCACCCTACATAAACACAAAATGAAGCATTCAGAATACCAAAGAGATTCGCAAGCATGAATCTTAAAAAACAATTAAAATTTGCAAGCACAAATCCTAAGTTTTAGTTCTAGAATCCACTTGAGAGAAAATAATCTCGAAAAATATTATTATTAATGATAAAATATCTGAATAATTCGGAGCCCTTCTCTTCTTTCCAAGTCAAGAGATAAAAAAGAGATCTTTAAATAATAAAATGAAAACCTGGAATAATAAAAAAGAAATTTGGAATTAGTTCTGAAATAAAAAGTAAATTGAAAAACACTCAAAAATAGTAAATTTCCGTTTTGAGGCCTTAAACAACCTTAAATAGAGAACAGACCCCAAATCCCCTCTTTAGCAAGGTCTTTGATCTACTCGTCAAAACGGTTCCAACGCATCCGTGCTCGCTTGATTCTAATTTCGAACGCAAAAGTCACCTTTAAAACCGTATCGAACCTTTACGGAGATTCATCGCTTCTTCAATTTTTGCCGTCATTGGCCATGCATCACAAAATTGCAGCACAATCTACTTTCGTTTAAAACTGCAACGTCCCATGATAGTCGAATGGTTGTGTAATTACAATCTAATTCTTTAAGGGGATTAAAACAATAATCTAATTCTTTAAGGTGTTTGTGTAATTATAATTTTGGTTGTGGATTGATCTTTAATAAGAATGGTTGGTGAGAACTGAAGTTAATTAATCAAAATTTAATTAAGATTAAAACTGATTAACGGTAATATAGTAAGTTATTCATTAAATTTACATGCATTTAGAAAATGTCTACCTATACTTAGATTTTGTGTTAAAAAGATTAGAAACTAGGACTGTGGGGTATTTTTAAAATGCTTACAAAGTTAAATTACCTTTAATAATCAACAAGTTAGGGTAATGAAATGAGTGCAAAACTCTAATTTAAGTGCTTTTTTTGCCCAATTCTTCCCTTTCACTGATAAGGCTCATTGAGACTCCTGACAACAAGCTCTAACGCTCAATCACTTTCCCCTCCCCAAAAACAAACCCTTTGATTGTTCTCCAATGCTTTCCTTGCAAAAGAGTCTTGCCTAAAAATTTATGCTGACTCACAGAAGACGAACGAAAAGCTATAATAAAACAAACTCTTTATACGGATATTCAAATCAAGCTGCAAGATTCCAACTTAGATTAAAAAGTAACATTACTACTATTTTATTGATTTCCATATATTGAGAATCTTATCATGTTGAATGGGTTTATAGACAATCTAAGTAGGATTGGAATGGGACAATTTTTGACATTATTTCTGCTCCGTAGGCTAAGTGACGAAAATTCTTGTTTCAGAGATTGACAAAGTCATTAGTATTACAAAACACATTCACAATATAACAGCCCAGATGATCCCTATCTTTGCCATAATGTTCCCAACAAAATGCAACAATCCAAGGTTGATTATTACACTCAGAAATCTCTTGGCTTTAGGACAATGGTGGAATGCTTCAAAATGTGCAGACTAAACTGCCCACCTTTCTCAGCAGTATCAATCTTATCCTGGCCAGGAGGAGGCAGCATCTCAAAGTTCTGCACCAACCGCCCGAGAGTGATCCCGAGGATCGGCATCGCGAGGATGATCCCGGGGCAGCTCCTCCGCCCGACACCAAACGGGAGGTACCGGAAGTCATTCCCATTGGCCTCCACCTTCGCATCCTCCTCCAAGAACCTCTCCGGCCGGAACTCCTCGGGGTTCTTCCAGTTCTCGGGGTTGTTTGCGAGCCACCACGCGTTCACTAGGATCTTGCTCTCGGCCGGGATGTCGTACCCTGCGAGCTTCGCGTCGTGGAGGTTCATGTGGGGGACGAGGAGGGGGATGGCCATGCGGAAGCGGAGGGTCTCTTTGATCACGGCCTGGAGGTAGGGGAGCCGGTGCATGTCGGGCTCCGTTACCTGCACACCGGGGCCGAGGATCGTGTCGAGCTCCTTCCGCAGCTTTTGCTGGACGTCGGGGTGGTTGACAAGCTCGGCAATGCCCCATTCAACGGACCATAGTGTTGTTTCGATAGCTGCACATTGTAAATTGAGACTTGATCAGTACAACATATGTCAAATTATTCTGCGGCTGAACATCATCAGCAGAAAGGGATCAAGAAACGTGTGTTATTGATAGGTTTAGGTAAGAGTTTCCATCAGGGAGTTGGTTTGGTAGTGATGTTAAGAAAATTGTCAAAGATTTTGTGGCGGGAGAAATGAAATGGAAAGGTGCACTTAATTTGGTAGAAAAGTTGGGAAATAGTCATTTTCTATGGATTATAACTGATGAATATGATTCATTTCGACCTGTTTCATGACAAATAATAAATTAGTCGGATTGAAATCTGCTCAACCTATCAATCGATTAAAATGGACCCTAATCATTTTCCTTGACAAAGCTATTCCATTTCTTGTTGGCAAAATTGGCCACCTACTTTCTTGGAAATATTTTGTCGCCAACAACTTTTGCAGACTTAATTGTTCACATATGATGCAAGTTGCAACAGCGCAAAGTACATGGTTGCATCACATGTAATGTATACCCCTTACTGTACACAATTACAAACCAGATCTGGGATTTCCATCTCACAAGTTGTAGGTCAATTGAAAACAAATCATTGTCTAAGAGCAAATGGGTAGTTTTATGAGCATTAGAAGTTCTAGGTGCAAATTTTAAATGTTATGCTTTCAGTCACCATTCAACCGTTCCTAATACTGATTTCAGACATAAAATATGACTCGATACTTATCCGCTAATCAGAATTAACACCTCTGCTAAAAAAAGAAGTTAAAATATGGATAGAAGAATTACCAGCAACATTGATGTTTTCAACAATGTACAAGACATTGTCCTCGTTGATTTCGCCCTTCTGTTCAGCTTCAAGGATATGATCTATGGCGCATTTCATGCTTTTGGGATCCATAGCCTTCGTACTAGAAAGCTTCCTGTAAAATTCAAATTCCAAATAAGTTAAACAGGACTAGGAATAAAATACTAAAATAATCAAGAAAACCAAGAATCTTCCAATATAGGAAAAGTCAAAACCAAAAACATTCTTCTGGACCTATCCTAAGAAATCGTTCAAGAGACGTGTTCAAACAAAAGTAATCCAAATAAACTTTAAAACTGAATTTAATTGAAATGCAAATAAGTTTAAGAGAATGGGAAAATGAAGGAGGCTGAAATGCATATAAGTTTGAGAGAACGGGATAATGAACTGAAATACAGATAAGTTTGAGAGAACGGGATACTGAACTGAAATACAAAATACTGATAAGTTTGAGAGAACGGGAAGCTGAACTGAACTAAAATGCATATAACTACGAGAGACGGTTCTTACTTCCTTTCTTCAACAAAATGATCCTTGAACAATTGCAGCCTCTTGTCTTTAACCTGTTGGCAGATCTTCAAATAGCCTCTCAAGAAAGGTCTCAAGATTGGGATGAAATCGCCATAATTGTACTCAAAGCTTTGAGCTAGCCTACTTCTCTCCCCATTCAAAGCCTTCAGCTTGATGAACAGAGGATCGTCCACGCTCTCGAACCGGTAATTGAACATGATCCTGTACAGATTGTTGTACATCATGAGCTGCAGACGCCGCCGGAGCACGATTCCGGTCGTGGCGGCTTCCGGAGTGTTCTTCACATCCTCCACCACTCTCGCCGCCTCGTCCTCCCACCCGTAACGGTACTGCTGAACAACCTGTTTGAAGACGGAAATTAGTCACACATTTAAATGACACAATTGATATGAATGATCACATGACACAATTTGTCACGAATCTACACGAACAACTTGCAAGCGATTCGATCAAAACTTGAATTTGACAGAAAAACTCAGCTCAACTAATAAGGCTCATCGAATTAACATAATATACACTTTTGTTTAACAAATATATTTTGACAGTAATAAAAATATATTTAATTATTAGAAATCGACGGTTAAATTAATTTCATTCGAGACAAGATTTTACATGCTCAGTGTTATTATATTTTAAAAACATATGTATCCACATTTCACTGCTAAATAAATTAATTTCACTCGAGATAAAATATTATATTAAAAATATATTTAATCAGGTACCAAATGAAAATCGACGACTAAATTAATTTCACTCAATTTCGAGATAAGATTTTATAAACTCGATGAGCCGAACTCGAACAACCTCCGGTTCAAGCTCGACTCAATTGATTGTTACCGATTAAAATGTTTCAATCAGCTACCTTGTTGGTGAAGAAGGGGACGGTCATGATGCGCCTCATCTTCCTCCAGTGCTCGCCGTAGACGGTGAACACCATATCCTGTCCATTTCCAGTGAAGATATCGAAGACGACGTTCCTTGTGCGGGACCCGAACTCGACCCCCTGGGTATGGAGCACCTCCTTCGCGAGGTCCGGCGAGGAGACCACCACCAGGTTGCGCTGGCCCATGCGGAGGAGGAAGATCTCGCCGAACTTCCGGGCGTAGTCGGAGAGATTCCGGTGGTTCAGGTCGTCGCCGACCTGCAACCAATTGCCGAAAACCGGAACCGGGATCGGGCCCGGCGGGAGCTTGAACCGCTTGCCGCGGAGCTTGGACACGACGGCGGCCACCACGATGGCGGCGAAGACGCCCAGGAGGGACTTCTCGAGGAGGATGAAATCCATGGAGGAGAGCTTTAATGGCGGAGGAGTTGTTTTTGAATGGGAAATGTAATTGGGCGGGGACGCTTTATAGGGCGTTTGGTTAATTGATTTTGTTTTGTTTTTGTTTTTTGGGGGAAATTGGACGGTGTTAGGTGGCGTGGATGGAGTGAAGGAAGCGGTGGTAGGTGACGGGGGTTGACGTCGTTAGATTTAACGGCGGGAAATGGATATGGGAGATGTGTCTACTTTCTAACCAGTAATGTTTTTTTGCCAAAATACTCAAATGACCCTATTATTTTATAAAAGTGTCAATACAACCCTGTAACAATGTTATTATAACCATATGTTTTACATCAGATGTGCCAATATAACTTTTTGACACTATTTCGTTATTTTCCGCCGTTGACCAAATTATAAAAGATGAAAATACCACGAGTATTAAACCTAAAAATGTAAATACAATAATACCCTTTCTTCTTCTTCTTCATCTATGATGGTCACTGCTGCTCCCGCCACCTCGCCACTACCTCCGTCGTCGATCTGCTGCCGCCGTCGGCCAAAATCTATAAATTTGCCACGCCGTCATCTCACCGCCTCCAGCACCACCTTCGAACTCGCGGCCAGATCCGCTCAGCCCACTCTCTTACACCATGATCATAAAGCCTCTATCTCTCGCCGCCGCACCGAAAAACAACTCTGACCCACTGCCTATCGCCACTTGCCCCCTGCCCAACACTACGCGCATCATCTTCCCTGTAAACCCAAGCATCACCACCACCTATTCCCGCATCTCCGGCGCCGCCCCAAAGCAATAAATCGAGTTAGTTCACTCTCCCAGTCCCAATTCAAACCCAGCATTTTCTTCACAGCCAAATATAGGGTTACGCCACTACATAGGGTACACAGTAGAAATGAAGGAATCAGTATTACCTCTCCAAATCTTGTAGCTTCGCTTTCAAGGGATACACTTATAACAAATCCTTCTCTATAGCATTCAGATGAGAGGTTACCCACAGGCGATGAATTAGGTGGAGCAACTAGCGGGATTCTGCCATTATATTCAGAAGGATATAATGTCAAGGAGTATTTTCCCTGCGGTGATTTTTATATTGTGCCAAGCAAAATGCCACTACCCTGCCCCGCCCAGACCCACCACCCACACAACCGTGCTTACGCCACCATCTGCCACCATTTTCAGGCGTCACTCAGCCAAGTGCCAGAAAATGGAGACGAAGTTGGAGTCAGGGTCTTCTTCTAGTTCAGAATTGAAAAAATTGGAGAATGACACAAATGGATGAAGCGAATGGAGGGTTTTCTTCTGGGTGAAACGAAGAAGACCTTGGAAAATGGATGAAACGAATGGAAAATTGAAGACCTTTTGTTAATAATATAGTCTTTTTAATTTTTTAAAAATTTAATTCTTTAAAACAGGGGTATAATAGCCAATTCACGTAATTTGGCCAAATTATGGTCTACATGGTTATATTAGCACTTTCGATCAAATATTAGGGTTATAATTGCACTTTCAGATTTTACAGGGTCATATTGGCACTTTTGACCAAAACATAAGGTCATTTCTGCACTTAACTCTAAACTTTTAATGTCGCAACTAAAACCTTTTACATTTCTATATTTCTAATTCACTCTCGTCTTTTCATAAGCATATGAAAAGACTGTCTTTCTCAACACTTTACCTTAATAAAAATGAAGTAAATGAAACTAAAATAAAGGTAATAATTTTATATAAAATAAAATATTAAATTAAAATTTTATACACTAAATTGATTTGAAGTGCATATAAATTAAAAGAAGTTGATCTCAGTACAAAATTAATATATGTGGGGAAAATCAATCAATAATGTTCTATTTATCGTAATTTAAAAGTGTATTTCAAGAATAAATTATTTATGATATTACATGTCACTGTTAAATAAAATACTCAGTATACACTTCGTCCCCACGTCAAATGCAACATCCACAACTTATAACAGCATACACAACAATCTCAGCGATGGCAATTTTTTAATCAGAAAGGACATTTTGTTTCCCCATTTCAGAACCATTAACTACACGTACAACTCTCATGGAACACTTAGGCGAAACCCCAACCGCCGTCGTTTTACAAAAATCATTTCTTCTTTTCCCCATCTCTCTATAATCATGGGAAATGGGAATGCAGTAGTTTTTTCAATTGATATTATTTTAATGTTTATATTATTGAGTAAATATGGATTTGTCTCCATGCATTATATACCAAAATAATCTTATTTACCTGACGAATACCAATATAAGGTTCAGAAAATTTTTAATGCAAAAATAATCCTCGCTAGTTAATGTAAGTGCTAATATAACCCCCAGACCCCATTTCCGGCATTGACTTCCATTTTCCGGCGTTGACTGTATGTAAAATGTTCAAAATGCCCTTAGTGTTAAAATCTAGATTTTAGTTGACAAATTTACCCATATAGTTCGTTGGACCGCCGCCGCCGTAATAGGTAGGGTTATATCAGCACATTATGAAAACTGATTGGGTTATATCAGCACATTCCTAAAACATATAGGGTTATATCAGCACATTCGCAAAAAGTGTAGGGTTATATCAATACATACTACAGAGTATATGAGTTTTGATGATATTTTGTTTATTTTGTTGTGTTTAGTTTGGATTGATGGTTGGATGGCTTTTGGTGTTATGTGTGGTTATTTTTTTTGTATTTTTCGACCTAGGGTTTTTAATGTTAATCAGTTTTGAAATGAGGCTACAATATGGGATAATGATGTTTAATATGAATTACGGTGCTATAATATCGATTTTTATGGTGCATAACATGTTGTTATAATGTGATAATGATGTATATGATGATGTGGTCGTTCGTTAAGACCAGCCGAGTACCACACACTTAACTTTTATAATATGTACTAGTATAACCTTGCAATTTTTACGAATATGCTGATATAACCCTATAAGTTATACTGATATAACCCTATAAGTTGTGCTGATATAACCCTAACTATTCCGGCGGCGGTGCAACAGTGGTCCGACGGCGGTCTTGCGAACTATAAGGATAAATTTGTCAAATTCATATTTTAACAATAAGGGTATTTTGGACATTTTACATACAGTCAACACCGGAAAATGGAAGTCAATGTTAGAAATGAGATCTGAGGGTTATATTGGCACTTACATTAACTAGTTAGAGTTATTTTTGCACTAAAAATTATATGAGTGTTATATTGGCACTTATATCAAGTATGTAGAGTTATAAAAACACTTTTTCTAGTATTTTTCTTCACCTTGATAGATTAGATTGTATTATTCAAGATGGTCACTCAATTTAATTGTTCATGTCGATGTATTTTGTTCGATTTGATTTTACAGATCGTGTGTTTCTTTAGAATGAGTCATGTTCTCGTTCTGTGTTTATCAAGGCGTTTCTAGTTTGGATAATATAAATCGTGTTTTGGATCAAGTGTTGTTACAGTTGTTGAAGATCTATGTTTGGCACAGTAATACTGATGCGAGGTACGCTTATTTCTACAAAGTGATCATGATTTTTGCGTGAATCGAGTTAATAAGTTGAGTTCAATGTTTGCGATTACGAAGATTGCCTAAAATTCCAACTTTTTAACAGCTTGTTAGCTATTTTGTAGCCTAGATAGGATCGCTCTTGGATGTAGAGGATCCTGTTTTGAAAAGGGGTGTATGTGTGGGGGTTGGGGGGTGGGGGTGTTGGTGGGGGTGGGGGTGGGGGCGGGGGCGGGGGAGGCAGGAATATGCACCGATTTCTCGTTGCAAATCCGCCCCTGGTTTACCATCAATGTACACGATTTTCAGGCCAAGATGCACATGCAATTAATTACGATTTGATAATATATTGACTGACTTTTGTGATGATAAATGTCTTTATTAAATATTAATTGTTTATGCAATAATGTACTCGCTCCGTCTCTCTTTTAGTTTATTACTCTTTTTTGTCACTATTCAATGATGATTTTATAATTTTTAATATCTTAAATTATGTTAAAAATAAATTATAAAAATTAAATATTCTAATAATATGTATTACGATGATTGTAGCAGTATCTCATGTGATATTTTTCACATTTATAAGTTTATATGTTTTTATGATACAAATAACATGTACTTTATTGATGAATAGTAATGTAAGACACTGAAAAAAGGACGGAGGAATATGAATTACTATACAGTCCGTGGAAAACATGTTCTAAGACTTTACTTTAAAATGGAAAGAAGTAATCTAAAGCGTGGGGTGTCAATCAGATTATCATAATTCGCCCTACAAATTGTAAAGCTCGCAGTATAAATTAAGATAAAATTTTAAAGTACGGTGGAGTGAAGGTTAGTCATCCTTTATAACTTTTTAATTTTTTTAAATATTTATTTTAAAAAGAAGAAGTCTAGTAACAGGTGGTTTATCCAAAAGTTATTGACATATCACTGTATTTTTTTCACTTATACATTGCATTCGTTAAATTATATAATACTAAATTTTAAAATGTATTTTTTTAAATGTATTTTTATATTTTTATATTATAATAAACATTGTTACTTTTTTAAATTTTTAAATACAATATTTAATATTTAAAAATAATTATAACTTTTAAGATACAAATTCAGTGATCTATCTATAAATTTATGGATAGGTCTTTTTTTTAGACATCCTCTTTCAAAAATAGATGATAAACATTCTTAGATGGTGTAAATTACTTGATTCAATTCAATTTAAATTGATCCAACTTAAATAAATCGAGTCAAAATTATTAAAATTTTAGATTAAATTAAGGCAAAGTTTTGAAAAAGACCGTCTTTTCATAGACATATAGAAAGACGAAACTGAATTAGAATTATAGAAAATTAAAAGATTTTAGTTGCATTATTAAAAATTTACTATGCAACATGTAGTAATTAAAAGTTTAGCACCCGATTAATGTAACTCGAAAATTTTATCTTGATTTATTCTACTTTGTAATTTAAACCTCGTTTTCCCCATAACTTATGTAAAAATCATCTTTTAAGAGATTAACTCTTAAATTAATAAGATACTTGACTTTAAATCAAGAGTCTATCTCTTGAAAGATGATCTTTCCGTAAGTTATGGAAAGATCAACGTTTAAACTGCAAATTTAAAGAAATCAAGATAAAATTTTCAAGTTACATTAATCGGGTCATAAACATATAACTATTGCACGTTGCATAGTAAATTTTTAACATTGCAATTAAAACATTTTAACTTTCTATAATTTTAATTCAACTATGTCTTTCCATATGCATATAAAAGTCGATATTTTCCAACATTTTATCTTAAATAAAGGCAAAGTTTATGGAAAGACGATGTTTAATTAAAATTATAGAAAGTTAAATATTTTAGTTGCAATATTAAAATTTTATTGTGCAACGTGTAATGATTATAAGTTTATAACCCAATTAATGCAACCCAAAAATTTTATTTTATTTTATTCTAATTTATAATTTAAACGTGGATCTTTTCATAACTGATGTAAAGATCATTTTTCAAGAGAGTGCAAAATTATTCATCTTAAAAAAAATGATCCAACCCAACCTAATCCAATCCCCCCATAGTCGAAACAGTGGTTGGTTTTTGACTGCGTAAAATTGGTTGGAATTCGGAACCTTTATCCAAATCAAAATTAATACTCCCTCCGTTTCTTTAACAATGGCACACCTTCTAATTTGGAATGTTTCTTTAACAATGACACATGCGAGTTATGGCAAGTTTGAGGGTTTTACATCTACTCATGTTACTTTTTATTCTTTGAATTGAAGTTCAT
>JAULKM010111997.1:0-22793 GCA_032355605.1 Rubia tinctorum
ATTAGGGTTTATGATGGAGAAGACTATATATAGTGCCTCGTCCTTATACTGTAACTCTATGATATAGGATTGGTAGAGAGTAGGACATCTGTAATCTGTCATTTTCTCTCTAGTGGAATTCAATCTTGGTCGGCCGTGGATGTAGCCAAATTGGTGAACCAAGTAATTCTACTGTTTTGTCTTTTGCTTTTATTTTTTTCGCTTGTTCTTTCTCGGTATTCCGCACAACAGAAGTTTTACAAGATACACTGCTCACACTTTGTGAGCCCGACGTCCATATTATGGACTCAACTCAAAATTTTCCTCCTCCTTTCGAGACGGGCATTTATCATTCCAACAATCTTGTTGATCTCAGCTTGTGAATGATTTACGACTCCTACCCAAGGATGTTGCAGCCTATATGATCTGCCCTCAAGAACCTCATACATTCAGGGAAAATAAATAAAAACGAGTTAAAGAATTTTACTAAAAGAAGTGGGGGAGGAGAAGGTTTCTGCCTTTCTATGAGGATGTAAAACAAAAGAATTATCAGTGGCGGTTATGTCATGGTTTTAACTATACTCTGCAAAGATATAGAGAAAGTATTCTTACATCAAGGGCATTGGTTCCATGATCCATCAGATCCAATTTTGTCAACACTCCAAATGTTCTCTCTCCTAAACAAAATAAAAGGCCTCAAAATTAGTAACAACTTGTTATCTTTAGCAAGAAAATAACTTTGAATGAAAAGGAAAATTATTGCTTAGCATATCACACTACATTCACAGTACCAGTAGGATCAACTTCGCGTGCAAGCTTTATGGCATCAGAAGTTGCAATATCTTGATTAGCAGGAGAAATAGCTAATATGATGCAGTTTGGCTGTCAAAGAGAACGGAAAAAATACCAGTGAGGGATGGCAGATGCAGTTTCAAAGCCACGGAACACGCCAGTGTTTAAGATAAGTAATATCTACTGAATTCATGAAACTCAATACAGAGAATGAGCAACACTGTAACTGACTTCCAACATGACCATGTATAAAGCAAACATGAAAATTATCAACAAAGGCTAAACCAAAAATCACATCTCACTCTTAATCAAGTTTCTGTACTCAACATCCTTACCTTCTCAACATAAGAGCGAACCATCATTTCAATGTCTTGGACAATAGTCTCTGGCTGTCCCTCTGCAAAATTAAAAAACTGTCAATACTCATTCTGTCAGTTTACATTGAGTGCATCAACAAAGAAAAGGAATCTGTACCTAAGACAAGACTAGTTTTTTGTGCTCACCTACAGCAACCTTGGTCAGCCCAGGAAGATCGATGAGTGTTAAGTTCACAACTGCAAGACAAACAAGCATCTTAGTATTGGTAATTGGCAAAACCATGTAATCCTAATGCACTACTCTTTAAATGTCACGTTAACTTTAGCACTCATAAGACGCTAATGTGATTAAAAGACTAACTAGGGACAAAAGTTATCTTCGGACCAGAAACTGCCTCAACAACTATTGAACTTTTGCTGATGGAATACAAGTTCCAGAACCTTAACAAGATTTCAACTAACTTAGCTGTTACAACTACCATGTATATGCACTAAAACTCTCCTATACCATGCTGAAAGGAATTTGTTTTAAAACTCTCCTATACCATGTATATGCACTAAAATTATTTGGATTGTTTCCTTTACATCATACATCTACTGTGTCTATACATCCATCCAAGTAGTCATCATGTGTCGTGTAACATTCTATGATTTTATTAGACAAAATTGTTTTTTTTGTCCCGAACATAGCATCTTATACCATGTTTTGGTCTCCGAGACCAAAACTACATCCTTTCAGTATCCCACAAATTCAAAATGAAATTTTCAGCCCCAAAGCTAGATTCTGGGTGGTTTTCGGGGACCAAAAGATGGTATAAGATGACATATTAGAGACAAAAAACACAATTTAGTCTACCTCAAACCACCCGTAATCTGGTTTTGGGGACCAAAAATTTAATTTTGAATATGTGGAGTACTGAAAGGACGTGGTTTTGGTCTCGGGGACCAAAAGATTGTATAAGATGCTATGTTAACAATTTAGTCAACTCTTCATCATTCGTCATATCGATGGATTCTGCTGAAAAGATACTTGAAGGGAAAATAGAAAGGATAAGTGACAAACCATTGGGAGAATATATGCTGAGGTGGATTGGATGATTAGAGATCTGCTTACTCTTCCCTGTTATACGGTCCGTCTCATCCGCAATCTCTTTCCGAACTGAACCTGCAGAATGAGAAAATGCCAAGTTTGTAAAAATAACAATTGCAGATTGATTTTCATTTCATTTATTCTGAAAGAACTACTAATTGATTTTCACATTTCAAATAGCTTGAAGGTTGGTGTTATTTGACAAAGAATGTCATATCATACTGATGCATTTTAACCACAAGAGCAAACATAGAGCAGAATAAAAGGCCTGAAGTATGCTATGCTGAAGCGGTTAAAAATAAAATCTTCGGCATTGTAATGTCTAGCATCACAGAATTCACAAAAGAGGAAATGAAATATGAAACATACCAAATTCGGTAAATCTCTTCTTTGGTGCATGGAGAAACTCAGCATATTCTGCACCTCCATCTATCTTATGCAGTTGCAACACCAAAGGCCTTCTTGTAACAATACCTAAGGCATGGAAGACACAATAAATAACTGCATCGATTTTGATACTGAAAGATCAATAGTAAATGCAAATACATCTCCAATCTCCATGCATGCACATTGTTCTCGCACTTGGTAACATGTACTCTCTCAGTCCCACAAAACAATGTCGCCAATTTTCAGAAATATATATAACCAAAAAGTACATGAAAAAAATAAATACATTACTATGAATGCAACAAAATCCCACACCTCAAATCTAAATTAGCCCAAGTTTGGCACGTGAAATGGAATAATGACACAAGACATTGTTAGACTGTCAGTGGGACGGAGAAGGTATTGAGATTTCATCCAATCAATGAAGGATGTGTATGACATACCAGATCCACGAGGCAGAAAATCTCTGCCCACCACGCTTTCAAGAACCGAAGATTTCCCCGAACTCTGATCATTTCAACCCATGAAAACAAAACCATCAATATCATACAAAACGAAAACACAGGTATTTTACTCAAATTGTAAAACTACGTAAGAAGAAGAAGAAGAAGATTAGAGCAGAACCTGGCCACCAACGACAGCAACAGAAGGAAGAGCCTCCCAGAGGGACAAGCCTTCGCCGCCATGATCACCCAAGACGGTACAGGCTCTTTGGATATTGTTCACCAGTCCTATCAAGCTTTCCATTGTCGCCATCTTACGATCCAAAATATGTGTGCTGTGAACAACAATCGCTGCAAACTATAATCACAGGCCACACGTGTTGCGTCGTTGGTGGTTTGGTAATTCACAAACTCCCTCCCACATACTTTCTATTTTAGTCCATTTCACAAAATTGAGTGGTCATTAATTGATCCATATTAACTTTCTTAAATACTGAGTCCAAAATTTGAGTGGTCACATTAACTTTTTTAATATTGAGCCAAAAAAGTGAGTGGTCATTAGTTGTGAGACGGGGAGTATATAGCCTCTTCCCATTTTATAAAGACTGACCATCCGCCTAGAAAAATGTTTACTGTGAATTCAAATGCTGCTAGGGTTGTTTTGTATTATTTATTATGTATCTATTGAAATTTATGGTCAAAATTGATGATTAGGAGATTAATTAGTGTGATTTCAAAACAAAGATAATTGTGTTGCGTCAAAGTATTCTTACAAGTTTTCAATGAATGAATACTTAAAAGATAGAACCTAAAAGCTATATGAAGAGAATAAATAATTTTAAGTTTTAACTAAATGTATAATAATAGCATTCACTCAAACTCACAATACTATAAGTATAAGCATTGAGAGTTTGTCAAATAAGAAACATAAGCGCCCAACCTTCTTGAACTAATCAATAATCTTAAGAGAAGAGGGAACAAAAGGCATGTAATTGTACCAAGTTGTAAATGGTGGGGGTGAAATGAGAATCAATCTCAATATGCTTGGTTCGTTCATTAAAAAAATGAATTACATGCAATGTAAATAGCACTCAGATTATCACAATATAACAGTATATTACGACGAAGTGTGATTCCCAAATTAGCAAGCAGCCAGTGCAAATAAACAATCTCACAAGTAGTTGAAGTCATGACACGATACTCAACTTCTGTAGAAGAGCGAGAAATTACATTAGTTTCTTACTCTTCCGAGAAATGAGTGAGTTGCCAAGAAAAGTATAAAACTCATGGTGGACTTGCGATCCTCTGGATCACCAACCTAATTAGCATTAGAATATGCACGCAACTCGACGGATGGTGAGGAATGAAACAACAGACAACAAAACTTGGTGCCCTAAGTATACCTTAGAATGTTAATAACAATATACTAATAAACTAAAGTAGGGGCGGTGACAGCCTGACTGGCCACATGAGCCACATGCCAATATCTGGACGAGTAATTGTGAGATTAACTAAATTTTCAACCACTGTACGATATAAGGTGGGATCGAACAAAGGAGCCCCATCACTTGGAGAATAGCAAGCATTAGTTTTAAGAAAAGTGTCAACGATCATGTCATCAGTAAGATGCGCATGCTCAAAATGATCCTCTATATATTTGACTTAGATAAAAGTTAGCCCCTAGAAGAAGAAGCAACCTCAATACCCAGAAAGTAACGGAGTAAACTCAAACCTTTCATAGCCAAATTACCCTTAACAAATCAATTCCATCACAACCATCACCAGTAATAATCATACTATCAATATAAAATGAGGAGAATACAGTTCTTACTTGTATGTTTCATGAACAAGTTTGAATCATAAGAATTAGGAAGAAACCCAAGAGAGGTTGGGAGATCGTCGTCGTAGCTCTCAAAGTTACAATTTATAGCCCTAAAGTGCTTCCTAAATACAATTAAGTAGATCGTCGGGGTCGTCCACGAAGAAGAAGGTTTTTCCTAAGGGTTCATGCATATAAGGTGGACATAAGCATAGACATAGGAATATATAGATATATAAAAGTGAGTGAAGAGTGGGGGTTTTTTTGTTGATTTTTCCAAGTTATGCAATTAAAGACAAAGATGCTATCATAAACAAGATATTAAGCTAACTAAACAACAAACTACAAAGAGTGAATTAAACACAAATTACGAGACCTTGGGCCCAATTGATTTCCACTTCCGAGCCTCTTATCTATCCTTGAATCAATGACCTATTTACTACTTTGACTACTTATTGTGAAGATAAATCTTCCATTCTTCTTTGGTAGTAGTTAACAAGAGTGAATTCGACATCTCTTGTAAACCTCACTAATGACTCCTTTAGTCGAGAGACACCTAAAGGTATCCCATTAATGACATTATGTACGAAGAATGAACAAGTTTGGTAACACTTATAAATACTAAACCAAATGTCTAAGCATTGAACCAATTTATGCATTTACTAACATTAGCCAAGAATCTTCAACATTCAATGACTTCTCCTACTTGCTACCTTATTATAAACATGACAAAATATTCAACATCATCATAATTATCTAGAAATTATAACATCATAAACCCAATTAGAAGCCCTAAGTCATGCTCTTGGATTCCATGTCAAACGAGTCCTAACAACTATCATACAAGCATTGCATATCATCAAATTTCAAATCACATAAATGATACCAACAACTAACATTAAAAGTTCATAAATGTACAATAGACAACACACTAAATAGATAGAAATGATTTTCAAGACATGGGAAAGGAGGTCTCAATCAATTACTCTCAATACTAAGGGTTTAGCTTATAAAAATCATACTACAAATCCCAAACATAATCATACAATATAAAGATGGAAACGATTAACAAAAAATGAAGTAATAGGGTTTCGAGAAGAGTATTTTTTGCCAAGAGAAAAGCTATGAAGAGAGGGTGAGATTGAAGGTATTTATAGTACAAGAGGTTGTCAAGAAAAAGTCAAAAAGTAGAAGACGGGAGCTGGCCGCGAGCCAGCGCACGAGCCTTACGCTTGTTGATGGGCCCAGTTGGGTGCAACCTAATTTCCACCACGCATGGCCACACGAGATGGAGCTGGAGGCATGAATTCTCCCTTCGTGTCGAGCACGCGGGCGCATGACTAAGGGCACTGGTCGTGCACCTGGTCGGTCTTCGCGTCGGTCGGTTGGACTTCCTTCTTCAAATCCAGACTTTTCTTCTACCAAATCGTATTAGCCTTCACTTCTAGACTCTTATTTTTCCTCTTGAATTTTTAATTATGAACATGATCATGAAAGGCATTCTAAAATTCCTAAATCATCATCCTAACCTTCTTATCAACAAGGCATCCACTAACCTTACGTAAAACCCTAATCTATTAAAACTATGAGTTTTAAATGTGCTAAAAGAAGTTGAGCACATCATTCATAAGGACACGATTTCGTTAGATTCAAAGTAGGTTACGAAAACAAGGATTTAGATATGAAAACCAAAAATGGTCATCTAAACTTCTTATGATGTAAACCTACCTAATCTAGAAATCTTCCAACAAAAAGATAACAAAAGAGATTTAAATGCTTTTGAAAATGCATGCATTTGACGTCTTATCAAAGATAATCAAGGTGGGGACCTTCTCAAACCATACTTTGGGAGCTTGCTTAACACCATAAAGAGAATTGTGAAACTTGCATACACGCCAAAATTTATGCGCTAACCCAAGAGCATGTGTCATGTAAACATCTTTGTAAAGATCACCATACAAGAACACATTTATAAAATCCATCTATGATATTTCCACTGATAAGCAGAAGCAACTGCAATTATAGTAAAAATAGTGATCATCTTCAGGTGCAAATTTTCCCTCATAATTCATGACATACTCCTGAGAATAACCTTTTACAACAAGATGAGACTTGTGTCGCTTGATGGAATGATCAGATTATGTTTTAATATTATAGACCCAATATGAACCAATAATTTGGTTCCCCAAAAGGCAAAGATACTGAATCCCAAGTGTGAGCTTCATTAGGATTATGAGTTCTTCTGCCATAGAGGATTAGGGACAACCTTTCCATAGAATATGGACTCAGACAAAGAATAAATAGACAGAAGAAATGAATCAAAATAAAGAGACCATGAGGAATAAGTAAAATTAGGTTGTTGAGTGACTTACAAATTCGAGTGGACTCATACAGAGGAGGATCATTAGTAGTCTCAGTAGATGATTGATAAGTTGCAGGAGGAAATGTAGGCGGACAGGTCAGAGGAGGAGTGTTTGTGTAGGAAACCAAAGTATCAGATTTTGTCGGTGGAACTAGGGGTGTTCATGAACCGGTCCGAACCAGTAAAATGGACTGAAAAGAACCAAAATACCAAGCCTGGAACTATATATGTAGAATTCCGGTCCAGTCTGATCCAAGACCTGATTTTTTGGTCGGGATTGGATTGAACGGTAACTTACTCTTATGTGTATTTTTAATGTATTTTTAATTTAAATTTGTGTGCTAGTTTAGATTTATTTCCATTGGGCTATTATTCTTACATATTTTGAAACAATTTTTTTTTCTAATAACTTATAGTTTACTATCTTTTAACAAAAAATTTTTAATTAAAATTTTTCAACAGCAAATTGTTTTTGTAAAAGAATAAAGTTTACTAAAATCCGGTCCATTCAGTTTGTACCGATTAATGTGCACCATATAGAATGCATTAGCCGATGCATTTAACACATTTATTATCATCTTTTGTTTGATTGATTGCTAGTTTTGGTTAGGTTTACACGATAAAGGGTTTAGGCGACCATTATTGGTTTTCTTGTATAAATCCTGAGTTTTGTAGACTTAATTTAAGCTAATGGAGACTTTGTATTCACGGGCACCTAGATCTTCCTCTTTGATCTCATTAGTAGGTTGCTCGTAAGTACTTTTTTATTAACCTTTGTAGAAAGCCATCTGTGAGGGTGATAGTAGATATTTGAAAGCCATTCGCAAGGACAGTAAAAGATACTGAAGATTATTCATAAGAATGGTAGTATATTAAAGGCCACGGACTCTTAAGAGTGGTAGTAGATGGATTGGGATCAATAAAGGCATATTATAAGTTCAAGAAGTCAAGTCAAAACAGAGGAATTATTGTCTGGGAGTTGCACAAAGTTATGAGGAATATGCGAGAAGAATCATCCCTTGAGGGTGGAACCATTGTTTTTTCTTCTTGAGTGCAATAGAATCGACTACATGAAATCTCAAATCAGACCAACGGTTCACCCGTAGCAGAGCAAACAAGTCAAGCGATCAAACCAGCCGCGACCGACACGGACCACACAAGGCCAGCACGAGGCTCAGCCTAGCACGACCCATTCAATGAAACACAACCCGTGTCAGAAGTCTTTAGCACAACTCGTTCCAAGAAACATGAGTCGTGGAAAAATCTAGCACAGACCATGCTCATTCCGGCTGGCCGTGCACTCCAAAATTTGGCTAAGTAAGGGAGTGAGACGTTCCATTTTACATGACCCATGCCGTTTCAAGTCACAAAGGCCAAGACCAACCCACAGGGTGTGAAGAATGACCCTACCCATGCCAAGAAATGAGAAAAAAGAAAATCTGGTTGACCGCCCACGCTAAATGCCATTGGGTGTACGTCAGAAGATAAAAATAGAGGTCCAGCTGACGGGCCGCGCCGGTTGACATAAACTGTGCTAAGAGAAAGAGAAACAGCCCATGCCAAGGCCAACGGCCCACGCCATGGGTCGTGCCAGAGCCGATGCCCCGCGCCAGCACCATGCTCCTTCGTCCGGCATGGGCTATGTCAGGCGCCACCACCCGTGCCGATTGCGAATGCTAGGGTTTTGGGCCTATTTTTTGGTCTAATTCACTACTAATATATATATAGACCAAGACCAATTAGGGTTGGATTTCATGTTCATATTTTCTATTCAAGAGTAGCCTAGAGAGAGAAAACACTCTCCCTTCTCTCTAATTTCTTTATTTTTATCTTTTATTTTCCTTTTTGCCCAAATGGAAATGAATCTAATGAAGTATTTGGAATAATTCTTAGGGAGTAGTTAATTAAACTTGGGGTAGAATTTGTATTCATGAATTGATTTATGCCTTTTTGATATTTAGATTCTCATATCTTAATACTTATGAATATTTTTTCTTGATTTGTGCTTTACCTTCTTTAGATATTTATGCTATGCCATTATTATGATGAATCCAAACATTTATGGTCGTGTAATATCATGTTAGATATTATTTCTATCTTGGGAGTGTTAGAACTATGGAGTAGGTTTAAAAACACCGGTGAGATGAGTGCATTCATGTTACCTCGATGAAATATCTTTCCATGTTTTAAACCATAATTCTAGTTGGATAGTCGTGGCAAAGGAATCACATGTTGTGCGGTCGATTTGGAAAATCTCAATGAGGGAAAATTCTTGGCTAACCCCGATAGATTGAGCATGATTGTTTGTAGCAACTAGGGTTGTGCTGGCTTGGAGAAATCACAAGGTCGTGCCAACTTTAGAGTCATCACAAGATATCAATTTCCTTTATCTCTCTAGGCCTAGGGATTGAGTTCCATAATGGAGTGTTCTGGATGTAATATACTTACTTTCATATCTAACAGCTACGACCTAGGCTAGGCATTGCCCTTTTAGGTTGGTTTTGTTCCTCTAAGGGGGAGAGCATCCCTAATTACAGATATGGTGGGATAAGCATGTATTAGTGGTAGTACCTTGTGTGATAGACAACGGAAATATCTGGCTCTCTCCATACTATGTGACATAGACATAAGATAGGTTTATATTCTTATATGTGAATGAATCGAGGATAAGAGCCATTTATCGATCATGTTACGAAAATACCCCAAAGTGCTAGTTTATATAGTTTTTACCATCGTTGATTGCATTATTGTAGTTGATAGTTCAAAATCCCCCAATGGTTAATTTATCAACATTCGTTATTCCTAACACGTGGTTAGATTGACGACCCGACAATGGTTGTGCGTAGCTAATTTATATATTCCTAACATCTCTGTGGACGACCCCGGTACTTTCCACTCTCTACCATTCTTGGTAGTATTTTAGTAGGAACGAGAGCAACATATAAATTTTATCTTTGACCCTTAAAACATACAACCTCCTCTCGTGTGTTTAACGACGCACCGGGAGGGGGTGGATCAAATTTTAGCGCTGCTACCGAGGATGTTAGTTTAAAGGTCTGGTGATTATATTGGATAGCATGTTAGTAGAGTAATTAGTGTTTTTTATTTTTTATTTTTATGGGCTTTTGATTGTTGAGCTTTCTTGGTTGGTATCCAGTTACTTCTTACTTTCCTTCTAGTTTCGTTCTTAGTTGGGTATTGTTTGCTCCCAGTTTATGGTACATATCCATACCAATAATTTGGGAGTCTTAGATTGTCCAACAGACTACACGGGTGTAAAGCGAAGAAGAAGAAAAGAGGCCTGGACAAGAGGTTCCACGAGAGCTGGTTATTGTGACTGAAGAAAGAAGAGAAATGGCTGAGGACAACCGCACTTTGATGGAGGTGATAGCTCTAAACTTGGAGAGTGAACCCCTTTGCATCATTTTCCCGCCTTTTCTGCCCAATGTGACAAGTGAACTGAAAAGTGGGATGATCTATTGCTTGACGACTTTCCACGAGATGGTCGGAGAGGATCCAAACAAGCATATTTTGGAATTCCATTTGGTGTGTACCAATATGAAACCAGCATGGGCGTCGGAGGAAGATTATGATCTAAGTTTGTTTCCTTTCTCACTTAGGGATTCGGCCAAAGATTGGTTATATTATCTCCCTCCGGGTTGTATAACATCATGGATTGGATATGAAAGGGTGATTTTTGGAAAAGTACTTCCCAGATTTGAAGTATGCGGGGTTGAAGAAGAAGTTGTCCAATTGATGTGCACCATATAAAATGTGTTAGTCGGTGCATTTTACACATTTATTATCATTTTTTATTTGGTTGACTGCTAGTTTTAGTTAGGTTTGTACGACAAAGGGTTTAGACAACCATTATTTGTTTCCTTGTCTAAATTCTGAGTTTTGTAGACTTAATTAGAAATAATGGATATTTTGTATTCACGGGCACTTAGATCTTCCCTTTTGATATCATGATTAGGTGGCTCGTGAGTACTTCTTTTTATTATCTTTTGCAGAAGGCCACTAACCTTAAGTATTGGTAGTATATTTGAAGGCCACGGACCTTAATTCATGGAAGTAGATGGAATTGGAACCAAGAAAGATGGATTTGGATTTCACAAAGGCCAAGTCCAAAGCGGAAGTATTGTTGTCAGGGAGTTATGTTGATTTCAAGGAAAGACCCTAGAAGAATACGTACTTGATGATAGTACCATTAGATTTGTCTTCTCAAGCGCTATAAAATAGATTACAAGAACTCTCAAATCAGACCAACGGTTCATCCGTAGCGGAGAAAGAAATTTGGCAACCGAACCAACAGAAGCTGGCATGGACCGTACAAGCTTTGCACAAAACAAAAGCTAGCACCGCTCATACCAGCCTGTGCGGCCCGTGTCAGGGAGCCTTGGCACGTCCCGTACCAACTGACATATGCCATGTCAAATTCCAGCATGGAGAGTCCCTGTTTTGGAAGGTCGTGCACTCCAAGTCACCTTTTCACTCCAAAATTGGCTAAGTATGGAAGCGGAACATTCCATTTTACACGGCACGTGCCGTTTAAAGTCACAAATCCTAAGACCAACCCACAGAGTGTAAAGAATGATGTAGGAATCGCTGAGGTAATAAGAAAAAAAGGATCCAGATGATGAGGCACGCCAAATGATGCATAGTGCGCATCAAAGAAGAAAAATGAAGACCAGACGATGATCCATGCCAGATGACACAGGCCGTTCTACAACGAAGAAGAATTGCCCATGCCAAATCCTATTCCCTATTCCACCATGACTAGCATGTCCCGCGCCAGAGCTGGTGCCCCACGCTAGCATGACCTACACAGTCCGTGCAGGGTCCGGCGTATTGCGCCAGCACAACCGGCACGGGTTGTGGCACAAAACATCTCCTGCGCCAATTGTGGATGCTAGAAATTTTGGCCACTGTTGGGCCTATATTTAGGTCCATTTCACTACTACTATCTATCTAGACCAACGCCAATTAGGGTTGAAGTTAAGTTTCATTTTTAGATCTCAAGAGTAGCATAGAGAGAGAGAGAGAGAGAAAACACCCTCCCTTCTCTCTAGATTTCTTTCTTTTCATCTTTAATTTTCCTTTTTACCCAAATTGCATTGAATCCAATGAATTATTTGGATCAATGTCTAGAGAGTAGTTTATTAAACTTGGGGTAGTATTTGTATCATGATTTGATTTATGGCTTTTTTATATTTAGATTTTGCTATCTTAATTTCTATGAATATTTGTGCTTGATGTATGATTTACCTTATTTGCAAATTTATGCCATGCCATTATTATGATGCATCCATACATGCATGCTACTATAATATCATGTTAGATATCATTGCTATCTTGGAAGTGCTAGAATTGTGGAGTGAGTTCAAGAACACTGGTGACATGAGTGCATTCATGTTACCTTGATGAAATATATTTGCATGTATTAATCCATAATTCTAATTAGATATTAATTGTAGAGGAATTTCATGTTAGGCGATCGATTCGACAAATCCCAACGAGGGGAATCCTTGGCTTACCCTGATAGATTTAGCATGATTGTGTGTAGCAATTAGGATATGCCAGCTTGGAGAAATCACAAAGTTGTGCAAACCTTAGAGTTATCACAAGATATCAATTCCCTTTTCCTCTTTAGGCTTAGGGATTGAGATCTATAGTGGAGTGTCCAAGATGTAATACCCTCACTTTCATATCTAATAGTTGCGACCTACGGGAGGCATTGTTATTTTAGGCGGGCTTTGTTTCTCTAGTCGGGGGTGCATTAGCATTGAGAGTAGGAGACGAGGATGGTCTTCAGAGTCAATGGAATAGAGCACATCCCTAATTACGGAGACGGTGAGATAAGCATGTATTGGTGGTAGTATCTTGTGTGACAGATAAGGGAAAATATGGATATCTCCACACTCTGTGACATAGGCATAAGATAGGTTTATATCCTCATATGTGAACGAATTGAGGATAAGAGCAATTTATCGATCATGTTACGCAAATGACCCCCAAGTGCTAGTTAATATTTTTTTTTATCATTGTTGATTCATGCTCGTAGTTGATAGCTGAAAATCCCCCCAATGACTATTTTACCAACACTTGTTACTCCTAACATGTGGTCGAATTGATAACCTGACCACGGTTGTTCGTAGTTAGTTTCTAGATTTCTAACATCTCTGTGGATATATTTGATACTTGCCAAAATCTACCATTATTGGTAGCATAGTAGTTGGAATGGGAGCAACATATAAATTTTATCTTAACCCTTAGAACATAGACAACCTCTTTTTGTGTATTTAATGATGCAACAAGAAGGGTGGGTCAATTTTTTGCACCGTTGTCGGAGATGTTAGTTTAACGGTCTGGTGATTAGCTTGTATTACATGTTAGTAGAGTAATTAGTGTTTTTTTAATTTTATTTTTGTTAGCTTTTGGTTGTTGGGCTTTCTTGATTGGTTTCCTGTATTTCTGACTTTTCTGCTAGTCTTGTTCTTAGTTGGGTATTGTTAGCTCCCAGTTTATGGTACATACTTGTACCAATAATTTGTGAGTCTTCCATTGTGCAATGGACTATACAGGTGGAAAGCGATGAAGGAAAGGGAGGACTAGACAGGAGGTTCCACGGGAGCCGGTTACTATGACTGAAGAAAGAGGAGACATGGCGGAGGACAACCACATCTTAAGGGAGTTGTGGATCCAAAATTGGATATTCAACCCCTCTGCCTCATCTTCCCACCTTTACCACCTCATGATACATGTGAATTGAAGAGTGGGATGATTCATTACTTGTCGACCTTCCACGGGATGTCCGGAGAGGATCCAAACAAGCATCTTTTGGAATTCCATTTGGTGTGTACGAATATTAAGCATGTAGGAGTCTTGGAGGAAGATTACAATTTAAGGTCGTTTCCCTTTTCACTTAGGGATTTGGCCAAAGATTGGTTGTATTATCTTCCTCCTAGGTGTATAACATCATGGATGGATATGAAGCACCACTTTCTAGAAAATTACTTCCCAGCTTTGAAGTCGGAGGGATTGAAGAAACATTTTTCTAACATCTCTCAATTTTACAATAAGTTCTTCTGTGTATAGGGAATGCTTCAAGAGAATGTTGGAAAACTACCCGTATCATCAATTCAATAAAGGAGACTTGGTTTATTATTTCTTCAAAGGCTTGTGTAACGACGATATGTGTATGGTGAACGCCGCTTGCAACAGATCGAACACAAACAAGAGCCCAAGGGAGGCTATGGCACTCTTCAAAGAGATGGAATATAGCACAAGGAAGTTTGGCACACGATCAAGGGTGAAACCCATGGAGGAACCGAATCAAACCCCTAAGTTAGAGTAGCTAGTCCAAGATCTTGCATCCATGATGAAAGAGTTCATGAAAAAGGGAATTAAACAAGTAAAAATCTGTAGCGTTTGCAATCTTGATCATCACACGGATTCATGTTCACAAGCGGAGGATTTGGAAGAAGTCAAGGTGTTGGAGTTTAACAATGGAGGAAATAGGTCATAGTTTGCTAGGGAGAAACCACACGGGCTCTAGGGGAACCAAGGGGGAGAAAGATAAGATCCCTATGCAAACACCTTCAACCCGAGGTACCGAGATTATCCCAACTTCCGTTGGCAATAGGACAATCAACCACAAGGGTAAAATCGAGGAGGACAAGCTCAACCTCAACCCTATCCAAGGGGAGAAGGACCTTCAAAAATAGCGCCTCACTTTACAAGTCAGATCGAGAGGAAATCCTTGATGATATCTCTCAATTGGCCAAAAATAAAGACTTCTTTGTAGAGCGTACAAGGCGAGAGATTGAAGATCTCAGGACAAGGGCATTCACAAGCATTAAAAATATTGAGTTTCAAGTATGGAAACTTTCCACATCGGTAAGACAACTTGAAGCCAAGGAGTCCGGAAAGCTTCCCTCCCAACCGCTTATTAATCTGAGGCGAGAAGGAATTGCACAATCTCGAGAATGAGATCCTACAAGAAGATGACTTGTTTTAAAAATGCCACAAAACCAACTCAAGGGAGTGAGAGTTGGTTGTGGAGGAGCCCATCAAGGATATTCCAACACCCGAGAAACGGGTGAACCTCCCGCCGCCTTTCCTTAATTCACTTAGGGGAAGGCCAGAGGCGACAACCAATGATGAGAAAATCCAAAAAATGTTTAAAAAGGTGGAGGTAAGTGTCCCGATCCTAGACTTGATTGAACATGTTTCTTCGTATGTATAATTTTTAAAGTTGCATGAACGAAAAAGAGGAGTAAGCCACTTATGAAAGTAGGAAAATTGAAAGTAGGGGGAGTTATCACTTTGAATCATAGAAAATTGCCCACAAAATGTGACGACCTCAACATGTTTTCAATTCCTATTTCTTTTGGTGGTAAAATGGTGAAAAATTCTATGATCGATCTTTGAGCTTATATTCATGTCATTCCTTCTTTCATATATGAGAACCTAGAAGTAGGTGAACTAAAGGAGACTAGGGTGATTGTCCAAATTGCCAATCATTCTCAAGCTAGTCCTCAGGGAAGGACTAGCCAAGAATGTGATGGTCCGAGTAGACAAATTGGTGTTTCCGGAGGACTTATATGTCCTCGATGTTGCACATGATGGTGGTGCACCCTCAATTTTACTAGGGAAACTTTTCTTTAAACATCAAGGACTAAGATTGATGTTCATTCAGGTACACTAACCTTAGAGGATGACTTGGATAAAGTTAGTTTTGATATTTACAACTCTAAACATGATTTACCTAACCATCTCTTGTGTGTAAAGGCATAACATTGTGTGAAGAAGATGCTCAACATGACAACTCTTGCATGTTAGACAATGATGATTGCCTTGATGTGACTTTGATGATAGTGATGAAGATAGCAATAGTGATGAGATTTTTTTATGAATATGAAAGTGATGATAGAATTCTTACCTTGAACTTTAATTGTGATGATCATGTCGATAGGACTATTGCCTTGCGTGATGTTAGTGATGAATTGTCTATCTTGGATTGCTATTCTATGCTCACTAACATGCAGTGGTTTGTGGGAAGTGGTGAGGACGTAAAACACCCTCGACCACCTCCTAAACCCAAGAAAATTGCTAAGGATTCGACATTGGCTATGAAGGGAGATTCATATTTTAGCGAATAAAGCGCTCAAAGGTAAGGATGACTCCTTGTGGAGACCTATTCACAAGGATGGCATCATGGATGGAGTTGTCGATGGCAACTCCAGAGACCCAACGTAGGTGTTTTCAATTGAATGAATGAAAAAGGAATAAATCGTGAGGACGACAATAAATATACGGTGCTTGTTCTTGCTTTTTTTTATATCTTTTGGTAGATTTTGCATGTTTTTAGTATTTGACAGATTTTTGAGATGAAACTCTTGTAGATTGATGAATTTGAGTTTGAGTCTCATTCCTTTCGAGTGAAAGGATATAGGGATTATTGGTGACAAAGTATTTTCGAAAAAGGGAGGAAAAGAGGGGTTAAAAGGTACTGGCCTCGTGTCACACCCGTTGGCACGAGGGGGGGCTCATGTTGAATACTGGCACAACTTATTCCACTTAAAACGGCCCGTGTTGAATTTTGGCACGGGCCGTGCCTGATGTTTGGAATGAGAGGTGCCTTGTGCCAGACTTAATATTTTGCAATTGTTGGGCAAAAAATTCAAAATTTTGAAATTCAAATTTTGAGCTAAACACATGGAATTCTTGGTTCATTAATCCAGAAAAATATTTGTTTTCCCTCAAGTGTTGGTGTAAATAGTACATCAACACCCCCCTTATACATAAATTGATTGGTACTTTTTGTCCCTCTCACCCTCTAATTTTAAAAAATGTCATCCTTATCTCACGTGTACCTCTTTTTGATTCACATTCTTTGCTGAATTTTTTTATCCATAGTACATTATTGGATTCATTTATCTCATTAACATTTCTGAATAACACTAACTCTCAGTCTCCTTGGGATAGCTCGAAAATTGTGAGCCATTTTCTTGAAAAAAATTGCTCTCTTTTCTTACTTCTTCTTGGGTAGATTCTTCATCTCTTTGGCTTCAAATTCAGGCTAATAATTTGAGCTCTATGTTTACTTGCTTTATTTAGCATGATGGTGATGTGATGAGGAGCTTGATTCTTGGAAATATGTTGAGATGTTCTTGGGAGAAATTTTTGGGTTAGTTGAATTATCTTGTGCTAAACTAAGTGTGGGGGTGGGTGTCTTGTTCTTGTGATTTGATTATGTGATCTTCATTGAATGTGATAATTTAGGAGGGATGATTATTGATTGCATGATACTCCTGATGGTATGGGTTGTTTGTTTAGAAAGGATGTTTCTTGATGGAATGACCCTTATTTGAAGATAACATGTTTTGGGAATGTTGTGGCTATTTGGGAAGAAGTGTTCTTTGTAAATAAGTCTTGATGCATGCTTTTGATTATTCTTGCGTTACAATCTTTTCTTGATGTGATTAGGATGCCTCCAAAGAGACCTAGTTCGGAGAAAGGGACATCTTCTCGGGGTTACAAAGGGAAGAAGCCAGCCAAAGTTGTGAAACCAGGGCTGGAAACTACCCTTCCTCCCACCCCCGCTAGATTGATCAATGAATTCATGGGTCTAACCAAAATTTCCAGGAGCGCGACCCGGGAGGTGGAGGTACCTAAGTGGTCCGAAGCTTACCATCTTGGAAACAAAGTTTGCTTTCAAGGAAACACTGGGAGCTCCAGACCTACTCAAGTCCATCACATACTTTCTTATTTGGATAGGCCTAGAGGGCATAATGGACAAGCATTCGAATACCTATGTTCAATGGACTTTGGAATTCTTAGAAAATTTGAAGCAAATGAAGGATAGCGAGGGGAGGAGACTCATTCAATTTTACTTGGATGGCATTGAGCACACTATGTCTAATTGGGACATTGCTCAAGCGTTCAGATGGAAGTATGGGAAAGAGACTCAGAGGACTCATCGACAGGGCCTTCCATTTTCTTTGAGAAATTTTTGGAAGATTCTCCCTGGCACCGAAAGGAAGCATCTTTTCAAGAGCACAATTATTTTCCATCCGGCGATGAGATATGTGCAGAGATTATTGTCCATGGGAGTATTCTATTGCGGAGAGCTCTCAAAATTACCTGGGTCGGACATCCAAATCCTTTGGGCAATGACTCCGAAGGGAAACTTTTACCCCAACATGGTTTTAGCTTTCGTGGATGAATGCCTTGCCATGTGAGAGAAGAAGGGCGGAAATATCTCTATGGGTGGCATGGTCGAAATTCTAGCCCAACATTTGGGGCATCCAATCCCCTCTTCTTTCGTGTTGGAAAATTTGGGATGCTCGGGTACACGGTATACAATGGACAAACTTGTGAAGGTGTCCACGGTTACTGCCACAACTTCAGAGGATCACTTTGAAGGGCTATATGGTGGTTCCACGGTGTTAAAATTTATGATTCTTCCCCAACCAGAGCGTACAACGATCACCCATGATACATTGTTGGATGATCTATTCTTAGCCCCAAATCCGAGGTTTGAGAAGAATTTCTACAAAATACTGTCAAACTTAGATATAGATGTCGAGGATAATGATGATGATACCTCAAGTAGGGCACCCTCTAGCCGTACTCACCTACCTGCGGACATCCTTGACCACTTTCTTTTTTTAGGAACAACTCTCTAGTTCTACCAAACTTGTGCGAGATATCGGTGAAGTGGTAAGGGGGATGATCATTCAAATGGGGGAATTTTGAAGTGGGCTAAACTCTATGGAGGGTACAATGCATGATTGGGGATTTAGGTTAGACACCATCAAAAGGGAGATGACAGGGGAGTTTTCCATCACAGGTGAGATCGGATGTCCACGAGGAGGCTATCTAGAAGGTACTTGAGGGACTTCACATTTCGAAGCTTGATGGATTTCTGGATGTTATCCCTATTGAGATGCAAGAAATGCATCAAGAAGAAAGGTAGAGGAGGAGCGAGACTCGGCATTTGAGGAGGAACCCTTCGGGGTTGCATGCGTGAGGTTCATTACTTCCCTTTCTCTCACTTATTATTTATATTGATTCATCACATTGGGGATAATGCTTGGTTTAAGTGCGGGGGAAGAAGCACTTAGGAGTTTTCATCATAGAATTCCTTTGTGTTTTTGGTGGTGTTTTTATTCGATATGTTCTCTTTGTCTTTTGGGAAGTTTGGTAGAAACTTTGGTGGTGTGATATTTAGGTGGTTATCACTTTGTTGGGAAATGTTTTTGGATGAACAATTTGGTGGTGTAATTGTTTTTTATTTCTATGATCTTTTGTAGTATGAAGCCCAACTGTAGGGCGTTTTGTGCAGCACAAAAAAATTGAAAAAATGAATAAAAATATATACCCGGCTAAGTTGGAAACCCGAAAGGGAAACTTAATAAAAAGTGGGAATGAAAGCCCTTATAAGTCGAAAGGATTTTGGCGGATTATTCGGTGGAATAAGCTAGTTCAACACATATCATTCTTATGCTTACCTTTTTGTTTACAATATTTTGGGATGATTATGTTACTTTAGTAACTTTGGGGAGTGTGAGAGTTGTGAGATTCTTACTTCTTTGGGGGAATTAGGGTAGCTTGGGAATAAGTTGAATGCATTGGCTAACTTCTCTTTGCATGCTACATTTTGCTTAGATTTTTTCTTGTTTTTGTTTACTCGATGATGAGTAAAGGTTTAAGTGTTGAAGGATTGATGTGCACCATATAGCATGTGTTAGTTGATGCATTAAACACATTTATTATCATCTTATGTTTGGTTGATTGCTAATTTTAGTAAGTTTTACACGACAAAGGGTTTAGACGACCATTATTGGTTTTCCTGTCTAAATTTTGAGTTTTGTTGACTTAATTAGAACTAATGGATATTTTGTATTCACGGGCACCTAGATTTTCCTTTTTGATCTCATCATTAGGTGGCTCGTGAGTACTTCTTTTTATTATCTTTTGAGTAAGACCACGACTAACCTTAAGTTGTGGTAGTAGATTTGAAGGTCACCCCCATGGGTGGTAGTATATTTGAAGGCCACAAACCTTAATTCGTGGTAGTAGATGGAATTAGGACCAAGAAAGGTGGATTCGGAGTTCACAAAGGCCAAGTCCAAAGCGGAAGGATTGTTGTCCGGGAGTTGTGTTGAGTTCAAGAAAAGACCCGAGAAGAATCCATGCTTGAGGATAGCACAATTATATTTTTCTTCTTGAGCTCTATAGAATCGACTACAAGAACTCTCAAATTGGACCAACGGTTCATCCGTAGCGGAGCAATGAAGTTTGGCAACCGAACCACCAGCGGCCAGAACCTAGCACGACCCGTACCAGCTGGCATGGCTCGTATCAGGGAACCTTGGTATGGCCCGTACCAACCAACATGGGTCATGTCAAACTCCAGCACGAGGGGTCTCCGTTTCGACAGTTCATACACTTCAAGTCACCTTTTCACTCCAAAATTGGCCAAGTATTGGAACGAGACGTTCCATTTTACATGGCACACGCCGTTTCAAGTCACAAATGCCAAGACCAACCAACGAGGTGTGAATAATGACGTGGGGGCACCCTGAGGTACTGAGAAAAAGGAGAATCCAAATGATAAGGTGCGCCAAACAACGCATGGCATGGATCAGAAGGAGCAAAACAAGATCCGATCAACCGTCCTCCCCGGCACGAATAAGAACTACCCGTGCCAAAGTTGATGCCCCATGCCAGAATGACCAGAATGTCCCACACCAAAGCCGATGCCCCCCACCAGCACGATTAGCACAATCTGTGCCAGGTCCGGCATCCTGAGCCAGTACGGGCCGTGGCACGAAGCACCCGTGCCCGAATTGCGGCTGCTAGGGTTTTTGGCCACTTTTGGGCTTATTTGTTTGCCCATTTCACTACTACTATACATATAAACTAAGGCCAATTAGGGTTGAAGTTTTGTGTTATTTTAGATCTCAAGAGTATCCTAGAGAGAGAAAACACTCTCCCTTCTCTTTAGATTTCTTTCTTTTCATCTTTTATTTTTATTTTTGCCCAAATGGCATTGAATCCAATGAAATATTTGGATTCAATATCTAGGGATTAGTTTATTAAACTTGGGGTTGTATTTTTATTCATGATTTGATTTATGGGTTTTTGAAATTTAGATTCTCCTATCTTAATTCCTATGAATATTTGTGCTTGATTTGTGATTTACCTTCTTTGGAGATTTCTTCTATGCCATTATTATGATGCATATATACATGTAAGCTAGTATACTATCATGTTGGATATCATTGCTATCTTGGGAGTGTTAGAATTGTGGAGTGGGTTCAAGAACACCTACGACATGAGAGCATTCATGTTACCTTAATGAAATATATTTGCATGTGGTAAAAGTAAACTATAATTCTATTTGGATAGTCGTGGCTGAAGAATCACATATTGAGAGGTCAATTCAAAAAATCTCAATGAGAAAAATTCCTTGGCTTACCTCGATAGATTGAGCATGATGGTTTGTAGCAACTAGGGTTGTGGAAACTTAGAGAAAATACAAAGTCGTGTCAACTTTAGAGTCATCATAAGATACCAATTCCCTTTGCCTCTCTGGGCCTAGGGATTGAGATCCATAGTGGAGAGTCTGGGATTTTATGCCCTTACTTTCATATCTAACGGTTGCAACCTACTCGAGGCATTGCCCTTTTAGGCGGACTTTGTTTCTCTAAGCGGGGGCACGTTAGCATTGAGAGTAAGGGACGGGGATGGTCTGCAGAGTCACTAGATTAGAGTGCATCCCTAATTACAGAGAAGTTTAGATAAGCATGTATTGGTGGTAGTACCTTGTGTGACAAAAAAGAGAAATATATGGCCATCTCCACACTATGTGACATGGGTATAAGATTGGTTTATATTATGATGTGTGAATGAATCGAGGATAAAAGTCATTTATCGATAATGTTTTGTAAATACCCCCAAGTGCTAGTTAATAGAGTTTTTATCATTGTTTATTTCATGCTCGTAGTTGATAGTTGAAAATACCCCCCCCCCCTAATTGTTTATTTTACCAACACTTTCCATTCCTAACATGTGGTCAAATTGATGACCCGACCACGATTGTGTGTAGCTATTTTCTAGATTCCTAACATATCTATGGATGAACCTGGTACTTTCCATTATCTACTATTATTAGCAGCATAGATGTAAGAACGGGAGCAACATATAAAATTTATCTTCGACCATTAAAACATAGACAGCCTCTTTTTTTGTGTTTAATGACGCACTGGGAAGGGGCGGGTCACAACATCTCTCAATTTTCTAATGAGTCCCTCGATGAGCATTGGGAACGGTTTAAGAGATTGTTGGTAAGCTGCCCGTATCATCCATTCAAGGAAGAAGACTTGGTTTAATATTTCTACGAAGAGTTGTGCAACAACGATATACATTTGGTGAACGTTTCTTGCAACGGATTAATCGCCAACAAGATCCCAAAGGATGAAATATCATTCTTAGAAGAGATGGAGAATGGTAAAAGGCAATTTTGCTCACGATAGATGGGAGGTCATCGCCGTACCTTTCAAAAATACATTTATAAGCCCAATATGCTTAC
>JAULKM010112007.1:0-22793 GCA_032355605.1 Rubia tinctorum
CCTTCTTAATAGTAATTCACAAAGACAAACAACGCCATTTGCAAACCTCATTGGCAATCACTCTAGACAAACAATGCATCTACAATCAACTCAGAATCAATTTCCATTGGGCATGGTAACAAAACACCCTGATATTAAAGGATTATCTGGGTACACATTAATACGTGCCCGGAGGTATCTCAGGTTTCAAACCCAACCTTAGTGTACATTCACATCTACCACTATTCTAACATAGTTTTCCACTTTTCTCGCTGCCTCGGTGTGAAGCATGATGGTGGAAACCCATAGATTCTTAGTCCTACCATGACTGTATGAATTTTTACTCGGTTAAGAGGAATAGATGGGTTCCACCGTTGCACCGCAAACAACCCCCCTGTAATCGAATATGGGGTATTGTGCAGGACATCTAACCTCGATGCTTCCGTTGCAAGTCAAATGACATAAAACTTCTAAAAATGATGCTACATTGTGGCTGGAAAGCTTCAATATTCTTGTCGATATCCAACCTCCAACTAATTTACTGCTTATCATCAAGGCAGCACCCTAACACACAGTTAGCAGCCAAATTCTCCACTTGTTGTATATCCTCCTGATTTATGACGATTTCCCCTGCGTAATGTGATGGAAATTGGTGCATTGGAAAAAGGAATTCTGCATTTTTGGTTCATGATTTACTTCCAAAACATCCAACCCCGAATCCGTATATTTGGGAATGGATTCATGGTGAGATATCCTTTCATTAATGAAACACATACTACTATTCTTCTACCATCTTACTCAGAATGAAATTAGTAATGATCTCAAGCCTCCACTTTCCATACTCCGAAATGGAATCTCTATTATCAAACTAAATACAATACCTTTGAAAATTCTAAAATCTATTACATGCGTACTCACCAAAAAGTGCTATTGCACTGTCCTCTATTTGCCTGATCAACTTGATTTATCTTTAATCACAATCGAAAGCTCTGTTAATACTCCTCTTCTTTTCAGGTAGACCTTAATTTCTTCCCCTAGGGTTATAGTCTTGAGACCGGGTTCTCTCTTTGGTGCAGTTAATCTATGAATTTGGTGCTGCCGCTAATAGCGGTGAGCACTACGAGCTTCATATTATGAATTTTTTGATGAATTTTGATGAAATTAGGTTAATTTTTGGGTTTTCCAGAAGATTCTAGAATCACAATCATATTTCGGTCATGTTATGAAAATATCCCTAGGTCTTAGCTTAATATAGTTTATTCTCTTGTTTTGCATGTTTAGTAGTTTGTAGACAACCCCCAGAACCATGTTCGCGACACTAGCTATTCCGAAAACACAATCAGATTTTTGCCCGATTGTGAGTCTTGCATAGTTAACTTTTGAATATTAGCATCTTTATGGTTGACCTCGGATTTGCCACTAGCTACTCTTTGGTAGTTGGTCGTGAATAAGGGAGCTACAATATAAATTCCTATCTTTTCATTTAGCCCCTCTGCAGGTCAATGACTACTCTCAATGAAAAGGATTAGTTTGTTATTAGCGACCCCCGCGGAGTGCGGATCAAATTTTGACGTTGTTGCCAGGGATGCTAGTTTAAAGATTTTATTGTTAACTTGTATTACTAGTTGGTAGAGTAGTTAATGTTGTTTTTATTTGGTAGCTTTAGTTGGTTATTGTGTTGATCTTTTTTTTATAGTTATTCTGATTACTTCTAATTTGTTTGCTAGTGTTTCTTTTGGGACTAGTAGTGTCTAGTTTTATGTTTTTGGTATATACCCATACCACAATTTTAGGAACTTTACACTATCGACCGGAAAATGCAGGTGCTTAGAGAAGGAGAATGAGGAGAACTAGAGGAGAGTTTTCACAAGGACAAGCTATTTTTAGTGAAGAAAGGGTTGAGATGGCGGAAGACAATCAAACACTTAGGGAGTTGATGGTTCTAAATCTGGAAAATTAAACCCTTAGCATAGTCTTCCCACCTTTTCTACCCTATGTCACTTGTGAGCTGAGGAGCAGCATGATCCAATGCTTGCCCACTTTCCATGGGATGTCTAGAGAGAATCCTAATTAACACTTGTCAGAGTTTCATTTGGTTTACACCAATATGAAACCACCGAGGGGGGTTGGGAGGAGGACTACAATTTGAGGTTATTTTTTTTCACTACGAGATGTGTCTAAATATTGGCTCCATTACCTACCACCGGGCTACATCACTTTCGGGATGGACATGAAGCATAGATTTCTCAAAAAATATATCCCGGCTTCAAAGTCTGTGGGTCTAAAGAAGTAACTTTCCAATATTTTCAACGTGAAAATGAGTCATTGTATGAGTACTGATAGTGGTTCAAGTGGCTATGGCTAGTTTTTCCTATCAGCCATTCAAGGAAGGCGACCTTGTTTATTACTTCTTTGAAGGTTTATACGATGAAGACATGTGCATGGTTAATGTGGTATGTAAATCCCAAAATATGTGATGGCATTATCTGATGAGATGTTTAATGGTACAAGGCAGTTTTGGACCCTATCGCATGTGAAGAATTTAGAGAAACCCACTGATTCTCTCAAGCTTGAAGAAAAAGTCCAAGAACTTGCTTCCATGATGAAACTATTCATGAAAAGGAGAAGGCAACAACTGAAGTTGCGTGGTATTTTCAATCTTGATCACCCGACCGACACATGTCCGCCAGTGAGGACAACTTTGAGGAGGTGAATGCCTTAGATTTCAATGGTGGGAATAGGCAATTTTAGAGGTGATGGTAGATGATATCGAAGGTCATTCGCAAGGATGGTAGTATATTGAAGATCAAGGACTACAAAGCATGGTAGTACATAGAATTGAGCCCGGAAAAGGTGGATTTAGTTTAAGAAGGTCAATATTAGAAGTGGTGCCAACCGACAGAACAACATGAGACTTTGCATGAGCTAACACCATTCATGCAAGGTCCATGTAAAGTGGCCAGAATGAGCCGTGCCAATTTACTCAAGGTGTTCAACATCCCTTATACGGGTTATGTACATCCGTGTAGGCTTCGATACAAATGCACAAATATCACTCCTAACTGGCTAAGTATAGGCATGAACCATTTCATTTGACACTGTCTACGCCGTTCCAAGTTCCAAAAGTGAGACACGGGGCGCAAATCAGAAGTTCTAAACCAAGCACCAACCTGAGGCCTATGTCAGTCTTAGCTCCCCTTCTAGCAAAAAGTCACACGACCCATGTCAATCTGTGCAGCTCGCGCCAGCATGAGGCTACACAGGCCATGTCATGCCCGACACCCCATGTCAGCATAGTCATTCACGACCCGTGCATTTCCCACTAGCCTTGTGAATTGCAGTTGCTAGGGTTTCTAGGCCATTCACTACTACATGACAAGTACATAGGCAGTGGTATTTTTCTACTTAGGCATCGTTATTTGGCCAAATACCAGTGCCTAAGTAGAAAAATATCAGTGCCTATGTATCTATTCTACAGTTGTGATTTAAATTCTCTATTACTATATATATACCTATGTCTATTAGGGTTTAAGTTTAATCTCATTTTTAGACTTCAAGAGTAGGCTAGAGAAAGAAAATTCTCTTTCTTCTCTATAGGTTCTTTTCCTTTCTTCTATTTATTTTTATTTTGCCTAAAAGTGTTGAATCCAATGAAATACTTGGGTTCAATGTTTAGGGAGTAGTTTATTTACTTGGGGATTGTGTTTTTATAAATGAATAAATGTATGTTTTGTGAGATTCCCTAGATCTACCTAGTTCTATGTGTTTGTGATTATTATGTTGGCTTGTTCTTCATGTTCTTTTTAATTGCATGATTTTTACACAAAGATCACCGTAGTCTACTTTCATGTTGGTGTAATTATTTATTACCCCCAGGGAAGGAAACCTAGATGTTCTTACGATAGTCTGGAACTGTGTAGGTGTGTGCACGTGGGTTGCCGAGTCAACGTTATGGTCGATCATATTCTAGTAAGCTGGCGAGTTGATCTGAAGAGATATAGGTAGAGATGGCAATAATTTCAAACTAGGGTTAGCTTAGCAACCCCGGAGTCATCGATAATGTGCTTCACCCCCTTTGCCTTTTTAGGCTAGGGAGAAGCATTTGTGGTGTAGTGCCCGAGATGTAATAGTATGGGGTAGATTAAGATATGCACAGCAGGCAAGTTCGTTGTTGCACTCCCCTAATTTTGGAGACAGTACCGATGGAAAATTTCATGTGCACCTCACGTGAAATGTATGGGAAAGTATTGACCATTGATCACACCACGTGTTAAAACACTAGAGTAGGTTTATAGTTCTTGTATTTTATGGAATCAAGAATCGAAACAACATTAATCATGTTACACAAATACTTCCCAAGTGTTTGTTTATATAGTATATTCATTGTTGGCTTGAATGCTAGTAGTTGTTAGTAAAAAAACCCAAATGTGTGTTTTACGAACACTAATTATTCGTGATACATGATTGGATTGACAATATGATTGTGGTTGTGTGTAGTTGACTCTTAGATTCCTAACATCTTTGTGGATGAATCGGTACTTGCCACTATCTACCAATTTTGGTAGCATAATAGTTGGAACAGGAGAAACAATACAAATATCTATCGTTAACCCTTAATACTTAGCCTCCTCTCGATCTTAATTAGTGGATCTCCCGTGATTGATTGATTAGGAGAAATGTCGGGAGGGAACGGGTCAAATTTTGGTGCCACTATCGGGGATGATAGTTTAAAGGTCTAGTTATTTATTTGCATAGCATGTTAGTTAACTAGTTAGTGTTGTTTTTATTTTTGATTTTGTTTGTTTTGTTGTGGAGCCTTTGTGATAGTTATCTGTGTACTTTTAATCCTTTTACTAGTGTTTCTTTTATTTGGGTATTGTTTGGTCCCTAGTTTATGGTACATACCCGTTCCACAAACTTAGGAACTTTACATTATTTAACAGAGTACGCAGGTAGTCAGAGAAGAATGAGGAGGAGAACTAGAGTGGGGGTTCCACAAGAACCAACTTTTGTAATTGAATAACCTATAGATATAGTGGAAGGTAATTGTACACTAAGGGACTTGATGGCTGCTAACCTTGATAATCAACCCTCTGTATTGTCTTCCCACCCTTGCCACCCTTGCCACCCAATGTTACTTGTGATCTCAAGAGCAGTATGATCCAATGTTTGCTAACTTTCCATGGAATAGCCGGTGAAGATCCAAACAAGCACTTGTCGGAGTTTCATCCAATTTGTACCAATATGAAGCCACCGGAAGTATCGAATGAGGACTAAAATTTGAGGTCGTTTCCCTTCTCACTTTGGGATGCGTCCAAAGATTAGTTGTACTACCTTCCACCCGGTTGCATCACCTCCTGGATCATAAAGTACAAATTTCTCAAGAAATACTTCCTAGCTTTAAATTTTACGGTGTTGAAGAATAAGCTCTCCAATATCCCTCATTTTGCTAATGAATACTTATACGAGTATTGGGAACAATTTTAGAGGCTATTGGCAAGCTGTCTATATCATCCGTTCAAGGAGGGAGATTTGGTATTCTATTTCTTTGAGGGGTTGTGTGATGATGACATTCAAATGGTCAATGCCGCTTGCAATGGTTTAATCGCCAACAAAAGCCTGGGGGATGCAATGACACTCTTTGAAGAAATGTCCATCTCAAGTAAAAACCGTGGATGAGCCATCTCATTCTCCCAAGCTAGAGGTGCAAGTCAAAGCTCATGCTTCTATGATAAAGGAATTCATGAAAAGGAGGGTTAAACAAGTAAAAGTTTGTGGCATTTGCAGTCTCGATTATCACACTGATGCTTATCCACAAGTGGTGGAAAACTTGGAGAAGGTAAAGGCATTGGATTTCAATGATGGTAATAGAATTTTTTTTGGTAGGGGGTAACAATAACAAGGGTTCTGTGGGAATCAATAAGGTGAAAGGCAAGACCCCTACGCGACTACCTTCAACCTGAGGTACCGCGATCACCACAACTTCCGTTGGCACAAGGGGAATCAAGTACATGGGTACAACCGAGGAGGAAAAGCTCCACCTCAACCCTATTCAAAATGAAAAAGGTATTTCAATAAAATGCCTCACTCAACAAGTCAGGTAGTGAAGAAATATTGGAAGCAATCTCTCAATTGGCTAAGAAGCTAGATATTTTATGGAGAGAACAAGGCATGAGATTGAAAATCTTGGGACAATGGCATTTTTAGAATCAAAATTATTGAAATCCAAGTCAGATAACTTGTCACCTTGGTCAGCCAACTTAAGGCCAAAGAGTCCGGCAAGCTTCCTTCCTAGTGGGAGATCGATCCGAGGAATGTGAGATCTTTGAATCTAAGGAGTGGGAAGGAGGTGTGTGAGCCTGAGAAGGAAATCACACAAGAAGATGAATTGGTCATGGAGAGCAAAAAAACCAACTTAGAGGAGCATAAATTGGTTGTAGAGGAGGATCCAATCAAGGAAATTCCAACATTCGAGGCGAGGGTGAATCTTCCACCACCTTTCCCTAGTGCACTTAGGAGAAGGCCAAAGGTGACAACCACCAATAAGCACATTCATAATATCTTCAAGAAGGTTGAGGTTAGCATTCAACTTTTGGACTTGATTGGGCATATTCCTTATTATGCTATGTTCTTGAAAGTTGCATGCACTAAAAAAAGGATCACCTTAGGAAATGGGGAAAATTTAAAATAGGGGGAGTGGCTATTCTTAATCATAGAAATTTACCCAAGAAATGTGATAAGCCCAGTACTGTTTCAATTCCTATATTTTTAGGTGGTGATTTGGTTTAAAATGCTATGATTGTTCTAGGAGCATCCATCAATGTTATCCCTTCTTGCCTTTATGAGAATATTGAAATAGGAAAACTTAAAAAACTTGTTAAATTGTCCAATTAGCCAACCACTCCCAAGCTAGACCTCGAGGTTTAGTTAAGGAAGTAATGGTTAGAGTAGGAAACTTATTGTTTTTGGAGGATTTATATGTTCTTGACGTAGCGCATGATGGTGGTGCACCATCAATTTTATTGGGGTTTCTTAAAACGTCAAGAACAAGGATAGACGTTCATTTGGGAAAAGTAACCCTGGAGGATGACATTGATAAGGTGGGGTTCGATATCTATAAATCTAAGAGTGATTCACCTAATCCCTCTCTTGTTTGTAAAGGCATAACCTTATATTATGAACTTGGTCAATGTGAGAACTATTGGATGATTGAAAATGTTAAATGCCAAAATGAAATTCTTGATAATGATGAGGTGTTGCCCAATATAGAAACGTTGAATGCTCTATCTTGTATGAATAAGTTTTGTGATGATAAACTTGTTCATGAACATGTTTCTTCTAGTGTGATTTATAGATGCTTTGCTTCTAATATCTCACACTAACGTGCATTGGACAAAGAAGAGGGTTAAGGAATTAGAAACTCCTAAATCCCTTCCAACTCACAAAATCAACAAAAATGTATCCACAATTGAGAAACATAGGCATGTTTGGTATGTTTCTCCCAAGGTTAAAGGTGAACAAAAAGTAATGTGGTGACATGTCCACAAGGACGTGGTTGTTGGTGGTGTCAAGGATGGTGATTCCAGTGACCCATCAAACCAATTTTCTTAGTCTTTAAAATGCATGAAATAATAAGTTGTGAGGATGACAATAAAAATACAATGTTTTCAATTTTATATTAGTTGTTTAAGAAAATTTCTTTGAAATTTTTGGGAATGGGTTTGATTTTTGGTGGTGTTTTAAAGATTAATAGTCATCAAAATTATTCTGGAACAATGCTACTCTTGGTTTTCATGTTTTTGGGTGCAGGAGTTTTATGAGAAAGTTTGAAGAAAATATTCAAGAAAGCCTCATGCTAAAATAGACTGGCACAGACGTGTAACAGCACGACCCATGCCAAGAAGCATCAGCACGAGGCTGATCAGGAGACACGAATCATCTAGCTCGCCAGAACGAGGCTTCCACCGTGCCAGCACGAAGCTACCATATGCCTGTGCGAAGCTGCCATGTGCCAGCATGAGGCCTCCATGCACCACCACAAAACATCCACGTGCTAGCATGGGACCTCCATGGGCCAACACGAAGCTTCCATGAGCCAGTACGAGCTGGCACACTCCTGGCACGGGATGTCCACTCTGGCACAGACTGCCATGTGTCGGCACGGATCTGACCTAGGGATTCGTGTAGCCTACCCAACCAACCCAATCTAAACTCTCCTAAACCACTATAATTACTCCTCGTGCCCAGACTATTTCCTCACTTCTCCTCTTCCTCTTAACCGAGTTCTCACCTCTCTTCCTCCTTCAACCCATTTTTGCTATAACTTTATCAATTCTCCTCCGATTTACAAAAAATTTATATCAACATCTTTGTATTTCCAAGCCAAAAAAAATCCATCAACCACTTTGACCCGAAAAATCATTGCTTTGCCCAGAAAATTAAGAATTCAATTCGGAAATATTTTAGGTTTTCCCCCAAAACCAATTTTCGGTCCATTCAAAAAATTAGAGTTTGCTTCAAAGAGATTACATAAGTTTTGTAGAAGGTTCAGCCTTGTAGGACATCCAATGTCTCGTTGTCCTATCCAAAATGACGGTGAACTATTTAAGTTTTGGAACACAAGTTCTTGTTGAATAATGCAGCAAGAGGGACATATATTATTTATGATCCCACCAAGGATTTATTTCTATCAACCATGAGAGTGCATGAACACAGGCCTCATAAGAGATTCACAATCTTCCAGGCAGGTTTCATGGATGTTCAGACTCGATCTTTTCAAATTTTACTAGTGGATGAGGTCCTGTATGGTTTTCACTATATGGTGGAGACGGATGATCATCTTGTTAATTTTTACCAGGAAGGAGACATCTTGCAGGTGGATCCAACAAGTAGCATTGCGCCAATGGGAACTGCTCAGAATCAGCAATAACAGACATAAGAAAATTCAGATCAACCAGCAGAAAAGGAGAAAAAGAATTATCGATTGCCTTATTGTCACTTAGAAGGTGTGTTGAGTCCCACTTATGATGTAGATATGGAGAATGAGTTTTTTATATGGGGTCTATACACGGGGACATTTTATTTCAGAGTAACTACCAAAAGCACACCGAGGAGAAGCAACAGGTGACACCACAGAAGGCACCTGAGGAGACAGAAGTGGAGGTAATTCAAGTACCAACAATTGGGTAGGTAGTTACACTCAATGATGATCAGGTATTCCTAGACATTAAAATTTCTATTGCCTCTGTTAGGCAAAACAATAATAGCTTCCATGGTAGGTCTATTGATTTGGACACTGAAAATATATGGCAAATAGATAAAGAGCCGCAAGCCATGACTCCCAAATCAGTGTTAGAAGGTTGGAAACAAGGGGTAGGTGTAGTTGTGGCCAGAGAGGAACTAGAAGTAAATAAATGTAACTGTTTAGTACCTATACTAGATCAATCCCATAGGGTGGATCAGGAAGACACAATTTTGGGTGTGGCTAGGAACTCCATAGTTATTCAGTCCTCACTGGAGCAAACAATGAGCACAAAAAAAGTTTCTGAAGGTTCATCAAAAGATAGTGAATATAACATAGAGGATGACTCGGGAGAACACAAAATATAAGCAAGCTATCAAGCTTAAAACAAATATTGTATAGAGGAAGGCAAGGGAAAAAAGAAAGATGAGAAAAACAGAGCAGAAAGTGGAGTTAAAATATAAAAAAAATTGTGTAAGAGCATGTCATGCAATAATTCCAACCAAAATATAAACAGAATAAGCAGGGGTATCAAAAGAGGAAGTTGAGAATACAATTTCGGAAATGGTACAAGAAACACTAAGGAAAAGGAAAATGAAGAGGAAAGTGAAAACTTGGGCTGATAGCCAAATGATGGGAACTCCAGACCAGGCAAGTCTACAGGTAATACTGGAAAAGAAGCGAAAGAGGATTGATGAAGAGTGGATAATGACATCTATCAACACTGTGATGATGGCTAAATGGCAAGAGCAGGGGACTCCTTTGAAAAATAGGAAAATATTTTGGACTGGAGAAATTGTGAAGTTTATTGCATTCCATGTCAATACTGAAGGAGACAAGAAGGAAGAAAAACAAGATCAATCTGTGGGTTTTGGATCGGCTGTCCCAAATCAGCCAACCCAAACGCCATGATGACGCTTGTATAGAATTGTAGGGGCATGAATAATGCCCCTACAAGAAATTGGATAAGTAAGCTGGTGAAGAAACATAAACCGTAGATATTATGTTTTCTCAAGACTAATATGCAGTTGGAGAACATGGAACAGTGGAAATAATCAACAAGGTTTAGGGAAGGATGGCATGTTTCACCATTAGGCTTAGCAGAAGGGGTCTCTCTTTTGTGGATTAGTAGTTTGAATTTACAAGTAGTTGCTAGTAGTAAGAATCTGATATTATCCAAATGTTTCAGTCAGGAAGGTCTAGTTTGGTTTATGGATATTGTGTATGGACATCCGGAAGTGATCCATAGAGTGGAAACTTGGATATCATCAATGAAAATATGCCACCTGCTCAGCATTCTCTAGTAATGATTGGAGACTTTAACCAAGTTATATCCAGTAGGAATAAAAATAAAGGTATTCCTTTTCAATCAAATCCCAATGTTGAGAGGCTGATAAAGCTGTTAGGAGATCATAATATTCAGGAACTATGACACAAAGGGCTTTAGTGTACATGGACTGACAATAAGAAAGATGCAGATGTTGTTCTTCAGGGATTGGATAGAGCATTTGTTAATGATGTTTGCAATCTGCATTTTAGACACTCGCAGATTTGGAACTTACCCATCATACAATTGGATCATGGTCCATGTCTGTTATAATTAGAGTCAATGTAATCTAAGCCAACACATACCTTGAAGTACGGAGCATTTTGGGTGAATAGGTGGGAAGTAGATGCGATTGTAGCCAAAGTTTGGAGTCAATCTTACCTAATTGATAATCAGCAACAAACTTCAATTTGGACAATATGCGAATAACTCTAAGACATCTAAAGAATTGGAGTGATCGGGTGTTTGGGAACTTGGATGGAAGAATCAAAGGCAAGGTTAAGGAGCTCTAGACATTACAAAAAATAGTACATATTACAGGAGACTACAACAATCAACAAACCAAACAAAACCTAAGGCAGGAAATTGAGCAACTCGTTCAGCAGCAATCAAATTACTGGCAGCAGCGTTCAAGAGTACAATGGGATATATTTTGTGATCAGAATACAACATTTTTCCATCACTAGGCTTCGAAAATACAAGCAATCAATCGTATCACACAGTTGAAAGATGATCAAGGCACCTGGGTTCAAACTGATGCACAAGTGCAACAATTATTGCAAAATCACTTGGCTGGCATTTATACAGAACCGCAGGACTATCCACCATTTTTGGGCCATGAAAAATCCATGAGACAGGTTTTGCAAACGAATCAACATAGGCAGGCACAATAGCAGATTTACGACATAGAATTACCATTCACCGGTAAAGAAGTTTTAGCAGCTTTGAAAGGCATGAAACCATGGAAATCCCCGGGGTTAGACGGCACGCCAGCTGGGTTCTATATGAAACACTGGTGCATATAGAAGAGCAGGTTACCTCTGAAATATTGGCAATCCTTTCAGCAAGAACTATGCCACAAAAATGGAACCCGGCAAAAATTATCATGCTCCCAAAAAAGAAAATTCTTGAAAGGTTGGAGAATTTTTGACATATCTTGTTATGTAACTCTAAGTACAAGATAATAGAAAGAATCTTAACCATTAGAATGAGAAATTTCATGGGGAATCTAGTTGATTCAGCACAATCGAGGTTTGTAAAGGATAGATTCATTGGAGAAAACATACTCATTGCGTCTGAAATCTTGGAAGTTCTCAAGAAAAAGAAAGGAAAAACAGGAGTGGCTGCAATCAAGATAAACATGAGCAAAGCCTATGACCCAGTTTCATGGGAATTTCTAATTCATGCCTTGGGATACATAGGAATGCCTCGGTCATGGATACAATTTATTTGTATGTGCGTTATCACGGTCACAATGTTAATAAGAGTTAACCAGTGGAATTTCCCATTCTTCGTGCCAGTAAGGGGACTAAGGCAAGGTTGTCCACTGTCTATTTATTTGTTAATTCATTGTCAGCAATATCTCTCTAGTTTATTTCAAAAGTCTATGGAAGCTATACCTCAGGCAGGCTACAAACCAGGGAGAGGTACACCGACAATATCATATCTCATGTATGCTGATGATAGCATTTTGTTCATACAGTGCACAAAATAGGCAGTAAGACACTTAGCAAGGAACCTGGATGATTTTGCTAAGAACTTGGGTCAACGAGTAAATTTTGAAAGGTCATCTATTCAGGTAAGTAGAAATATTTTTGCACACATGGAGAGATACATTAGGTTTGCTCTAAACATTCATAAGACTGGAATCAGTGGGAAATACCTAGGGTTTGAGATGCATCAAGTAGATTCCAGGAAGGCAACATATCGAGAGCTATTAAATATAATCAGGGCTAAATTTGACAACTGGAAAACCAAATTGCTCAGCCTGGCAGGGAGAATCACGTTAGCAAAGCATGTGATCTTAGCAATGCCTTTATATCCACTAAGCATATTTAAAATCCCTAAGGTGGTGCTACGAGAAATTGATGCAATCATTGCTCAGTTTATCTGTAAAGGAGAAAGGAATTCCAAGGGAGTCCATTGGGTGTCTTTGGAAACTATGTGTAAGCAAGTAAATCAAAGTTTTTTGGGTCTAACATTAGCGAAGAAAATGAATACGACTTTGCTAGCTAAACTAGTTTAGGGAATTTTTCATGATAGGGACACACTGTTTGTGTCCGTTTAAAAAGAAAGTATTGCAGGGGACAGGACTTCATGGAATGCCAAGCAAGGAACATAGACAGTTGGACTCGGAAGTCGATCTTATGTGGAAGTGACTTGTTAAAGGATCATCTTCATTGGGAGATAAAATCAGGAGCCTAGGCTAATATTGCAGACTAATGGATTCTGAGTTACCCACCTTCAACGTTAGGACAAACAACACAAATCATCCAAAATAATACTAACATAAAGGTGGCACATCTTCTGGACCATAATAAGCAATGGAGAAGTCCGTTGCTAAATGCAATCTACCCAACGCACATCACAAAAATCATCTGATCCATACACATTCCAATGCATGGTGGAAATATAGATAAAAGGATATGGTCTCTTAATTCAGATGGATAGTACATGGTAAAGTCAGGCTAAGCGGAGGTAGTTGTGGAACATCCCCACCACAACGAAAATCTTACTATTTTTTAGGTGTGCTCTCCACAACGCCTTACCAAAAACAAAGAATCTAGATCATAGGGGAACATAGAAAACCCATTATGCTCGTTATGCCAAACTGGAGAAGAAGAGACTGTGGAACATTTACTTATAACTTGCGTAGCAGCATGTCGGGTATGGCGATCATCTATATTAGGATTTTATTTTCGGCAGGGTGTACCTGTAGATTTTCAAGTTTGGTCCTAGGATTGGCTATCACGATCACCAGATATAGACACAACGAAAGTATCAGTGAATCTACTGTGACAAATTAGGTTTTGGAAGAATGCTAACATTTTTAACAATCAAAAGTCCAAGCCTATGGTTTGGATAAATATGGCATTTGCTAATGCGGAAGTTGACAGAAAATGGTAACAACACTCAGACATAAAGGATGTCGAACTTAAAGATCCACCACAATATCAACAGCAAGTCAACTGGCATGAACCTCAAGTCCGCCCCATGTTCTTGCTTGATGGATATTTTGGAAAGAAACATATCATAGAACAGCATCCTGGACTATTTTACATACCTTACAAGAGCAGGGCACCAAAGAACTGATACACTTGCCAGCAATATCAGCACTTGCAGCAGAAGCCACATCATGTCTTAAAGAAATACTTCAGGCTATCAATGACTTTGTGCCAGAATTACAGGTTTGGCCGGACTCAAAAATCTTGGTTAAGTTATTAGTAAATACCAATACCAGGCCACCGTTGAAAGTGGCATACATAATTCTATACATTCGTCACCATTGTAAGGGGTTTCGACGAATCTCTTTTAGGAAAGTAGCTCGTCAGGTTCTAGCAAGGGTTTAGGGTTTAGGGCATAACTAGGAAAGATTGGGCATAACTAGGAAAGATTAAAAGAAGAGATAAAGGTTATTCGCTTTCTCTCTCTACCTACTCTTAGAAACTAGGAGAATAGAAAATACAACTAATGTTTCTCTTTATAATTCCTTAAACCGTAGTAGACATAGGCTCTTTATATAGTAGGTAGGAAATGGGCCTTAAAGAGGCCCAAAAACAAAAGAAACCCTAGGCTGAGTGGTAGCTCAGGGCGTGCAATAGCACACGGCCCATGAGGCACAACTTGCGCAAAAGCACATAGGCCACCAGCTGGATTTATCTTCCTAGCCTTCTAAGCAGTGCGGCCATGCACATCCATGTCGGCCACCGGAAGGAAGGGCCATCGGGTTTTCTAGAACAGCGAGGCCTGTGCAGATCTGTGCGGACCGTGGGTTGGAGCAGATCATTTCCTTCTTCTGACGGTGTGACCATGCAAAACCTTGCAGGGCGCAAGTGGCGTCTTCCAACTTGATTTTTGAGGCTCATGGCCTGTGAAAAAGGGCACGGCCCACACCAGTACTTAACTGATCGATCCCTTTGCTTTTCACAGGCCTTGTAAAATCTCACAACCCGTGCCCTTACTTAGCCGCAACACCCTGTTGGCTGGCACGGCCGTAAAAAAGAGCACACCTGTGCCAATCTTCAAAGTTGTCCAGGCTTGAGCTCCTTTCTCTTTGGCACATTTCCATCTACTACCACGATTAACTGCGTGGCCTTTGGTGTACTACTATCCTTGCAAATGGCTTTCAAATATCTACTACCACTCTTTCAAATTGCCTTATACTATGAAGTGCTTTTGAGCTATCTACAATGAAGATCGCAAAATAAGATCTAGATGCTCGTAAGGACATGGCATACATTAGGTCTAAATAAATCTACAAAACGAGGGATTTAGGCAAGAAAACCACAAAGTCTATCTAAATCTCCTGTTATTTAAACCTAATTAAACCTAGAAATAAACCATACAGAAGATAATAAGTGTGCTAAATGCATTCGTTAACACATGTTTCTAGGTGCAGATCAATTCCTCCAAACTTAAACCTATACTCGTCAACGAGTAAACAAGAATGAGCAAAGATCTAAGCGAAACATAGCATGCAAAGAGTTCCCCAAGACATTCAACATTTATTCCTAGACTATCGTAGTTCCCCCAAAAATGTAAGAATCTTACAACTCTCACTCCCCAAAGAAACTAAGATAATCCATCAAACCAATTATATCACCAAAAAGGTGAAGTTTGAAAAACATAAGTTTGAAGCTAAGTTATTCTACAAAAATATCTTCCAAAAGACAATCAAAGAGAACCAAAGGAATTTTTTTCTTCAATTCCTCTCATTTTGCATAGGAACCCTTTTGAGTTTTAATCCTAGCATTCCACAAATTTTTTCTTTTTTGAGCTCACTTCTCACCTTTTTCCACAACATTGCCTCTCACTTTTGGATAGGTTTTTCAATCTATCCGGGTCTTTCCCATTGTTGCCTATGTCGCCCTTTTGTGATTTTGACTCAGCTAGGTATATATTTTTTCACTTTTTCACTTTTTCAATTTGTTTTGGTGTAGGACAAAATGTCCAAAAGGTGGACTTCATACTACAATCAAAAAAAGCAAAAACAAAACAATAGTAAAACACAAAGGAATCTTGTTGGAACTCCTGAGTGTCTGATTACTCCTTCCCCCACACTTAAACTATGCATTATCGCCAATGCATCATACAATGAACAAATTAAAAGTGGATTAGGGTGATAGTAAGCACTTACTCTTGGGACACCGTAGGGCCCGCCCTCATGCGTCTCGCCTCGCTCCTTCTTATCCTTCCTTCTTGCCTCAATTATTGCCCTTCAATGGGGACTAGGTCACAAAAGCGTTTAAGCTTTGAAGCATGCATTCTCTCAATAAATTTCTCTATAGTTTCCTCTTGCACATCGACTCTCCTATCAACAATGGCAAACTCCTCCTTCACTTTAAGCTAAACGGACAGCAACCTAAATCCCCAAGCTCGCATGGTCTCATACATAGTGTCAAGCCTAGGCAAGAATTCCTCTATTTTCAAACTCATCCATCCTACCACTTGACCAGCCTTGATTTTCACCGAAAACCATGCATTAACCAATGCATTTGACACGTTTATTATTATATTTTGGTTGCATTATTGCTAGATTTTGTTAGGTTTACATTACAAGAGGTTTAGATAGCCATTGTTGGTTTTATTGTCTAAATCCTTAGTTCCATAGACTTATTAGACATAATGGATGTTATGTCCTTACAAGCATATCTAGATCTTGTTAAGTGAGGTTATTTATTAGATCACTCACAATCACTTCGGCGTAGTTTATAGAAGGCCATCCACAACAGTGGTAGTAGAGAGTAGAAGACCATTTGAAAGAATGGTAGTAGATATAAGGTCACGAGTCAAAATGTTGTAATAGATGGAACCAAGCCAAGGAGGAGAAAGGAGTCAACGATCGACAAAGGAAGAACTGGAACGGTTGTGCAAAACTACATGGTACATGACAGCCCAGGAGGGTGGGGCCAAGAAGTCATAACACGAGTCGTGTAGAATAGCACGACTCGTGCTTTGGAAGATATCCTCATGCGGGTAAGTATGGGCACAGACTGTGCCATATTGCATGGTCCACGCCATTAGTTTTCCTAGAAATTGACTCCCAGTTGGTGGCTTGCAAAGTTATTCAAGGCCTGTGCCATACAAAAGTGGAAATCAAGCTTCCAACTGGCAGCTCATGAAGAACTAAATGGCATGTGCTATTCAAATGCTTAGGAAGTGACCCGATCCAGCGGCCCGTGAAGAATGGTGCAAACTTGCGCTCAGAAAAGCCAAGAACAATGATCTTTCGATGGCCCTTGCCCAATTACACGACCCATGCCCGGTGGCTGCTAGACTTTAAGTACCCTTTTAGGACTCTTTTAAGGCCCAAATTCCTACTACTATATATATAAAAGCCTATGTCTTCTGGGGTTTAAGTTTGGCTAGTTATATTTAATTCTCCTAATTTTCCTAAGAGTAGGTAGAGAGAGAAATAGACTAACCCTTCTCCCTTAGTTTTATTTTCTCTTTTTTTGCCCAAAGTCATTGAATCCAATGGATCAATTGGGTTCAATGCTTAGGGAGTAGTGATTTAGCTTGGAAATTCATATTTGTATATATGATTTGTAAGTTATTTTGTGAGATTCTAGGATCTTTATATATCCTTTAATGTTTGTGAAGATTATGTTGAATTGTGCCTTATATTCTTTTAAAATTACGATTGATATAGTATGCCGGCATACACCTTAGTCCACTGTCACTGTATCATGCATTATTGTTGTCCCATAGGCCGTGTTTTCTAGTGTAATTGGGGGAGTGAGAAGTCTACGACTGTGTGAGTGTATCATGTGGGTCATAAGCACTGCTCCAATGACCGTATGCTAGTTAGAATAGATACTCATTAGTGAATAACTGGATAGTAGCCCAATAGAAGGACACTATAGTAGTAGCAACAAGGGTTGGCATAATTTGATTCTTATCGTCACAGCCCTAGAGTCACCACAAGGTACCGATCTCTTTGCCTCTATAGGCCTAGGGAGAAGCATTCATAGTGGGGTGCCTAGGACATAATTCTTTATAGGGAATGAATAGAATTTCCAAAATGACAGGTCTGTTGTTGTACTTCCGTAATTATGGAGGCGATGTCGATAGAAGAAAATGATATCACACTTATGTGACAGATATGAGGAAGTGTTAACTACCGATCACACTATGTGACATAAGTATTAGGATAGGTTTATGCCTCTTGTACTTCATTGAATCTAGGATCCAAATATGCTACCAGTTATGTAACCCAAAAATCCCCAAGTTCTAGCTTTATATAGTTTATTCTCTTATTCTTGGATGATTGTAGTTTGATAGATAAACCCCCTTCCCCAGAAACCTTGTTGTGCAACATTAGCTATTCTTAACACGTGATTGGATTGTCAACCTGATTGCAACTTTGCATAGTTAACCTTTAAATTCCTATTATTTTTTTGGACGATCCAGGACCCGCCGTTATCTACCCCCTTGGTAGTTTAGTACTAATAATGGGAGCAACATATAAATATCTATCTTTGTGAAGCATTATGTGGGTTAGTAGATCTCTCAAAAGGTTGTTTATTAGCGACCCCGTGGAGTGCGGATCAAATTTTGGCACCTTTTCCGGAGATGATAGTTTAAATATTTATCTGTTAACTTGCATAAATAATTTGTTGAGTAGTTAGTATCACTTGTTTTGTTTGTTGCTTTCCAGAATAGGCATTGCTTAAATTCTTTGTGTGAACCAAGATACCTTGCACTACGGTTCATATTTTGTATATTTTTCCTTATTCTTACTATATTGAAACAAATGTGGGACGAAAGTGCTCCACGAGCGAAACGTTGTGGAGTATGTTACTATGACCACCCTACACAGTCTTGCTCTTGGTTGGCTGAGCTAGTATATGAGAGAAATAGAAATCGATGTTTCAGGAAGCCAGTGGGAGCAAGAATGGTACCTTTACCATGACCCCCCAATTCCTTTTGAGTTGCACCCCCAATTCGAAGAGACAATACTTGGATTTAGTTCCCAAGTCCACATGTGATTTAATAATTCGAGCTTTGGATAATTTTGGTAGAACTAGATAGTCGATCCAATCCTAAGTATTCGGTTGCACTAAAAATTTGGGAATTCAACTTTCTGCAAGTATTGAGAGAGTTGGTGGGGGCAAGTAACTGAGTTGATAGGGAAGTTGAGCTATTTAATGGTAAGACGAAAGATAATGAATGGGGAAGCTTCATTGTCTCCTTCTATGGATAAGTTGAACAAGGAGCTAAGCATCACAAAAAACCTTTTGAGCTCCTCGGACATTGTAAGGTTAGTCCTTGTACATTTGATACTATTAATATTATGCCTAAATGTGGAAATGTGGAAATGTTTGTAGAGAACTATGTGTTTCAGGACATGTGATGAGACCTCAAATGCATGTATTTTCCGAATCATTTAACATCTCTCTTGTTATCCTTTTGTTGGAAAATTGCTATATTTAAGTAGGTTTACATCATAAGGGGTTTAGATGACTGTTTTCGATTTCATATCCAAATCCTGCTTTTCGTAACTTACTTTGAATCTAATGGAATTGTATCCTTATGAGTGATGTGCTCATCCCTTTTTAACACATTTGAAACTCATAGTTTCAATAGATTAGGGTTCTATGTAAGGTTAATGGATTCCTTATTGATTATAAGGTTAGGATGATGATTTTGGAATTTTTGAAATGTTCATCATGATTATGTTCATGATGAAAGTTATATAATATGGAAGATTCATGAGGAAAATTAATAGTTTAAAAGTGAAGGCCAATATGATTTGGTAGAAGAAAAGTCCGGATTTGTAGAAAGAAGACCAGTTGACTGACACGAAGACCGACCAACCGGGTGAAGAAGACCGAGCGTGCGGCCAATGCCATTAGCTGTACACCACCATGCTTAATCCCATGTGATGAAAGACATGAAGCTTTGGCTAATTTTGGTATAACTAAAGAGTCGATCCAATCCCAAGTATTTGGTTGCACTAAAGATTTGGGAGCTCAAATTTCTTTGGGTATTGAGAGAGTTGGGGGGGGGGGGTAAGTTACTGAGTTGATAGGGAAGTCGAGCCAATTAGTGGGAAGAAGAAAGATAATGAATGAGGAAGCTTCATCACCTCCTTCTATAGATGAGTTGAGAGTTAAGCAAGGAGCTTAGCACCACAGGAAACCTTTTGAGCTCCTCGGACATTGTGAAGTTAGTCCTTCTACTTTTTATACTATTAACCTTATGCCTAAATTTGGAAATGTTTTTAGAGAACTATGTGCTTCGGGACATGTGATGAGACATCAAATTAATGTATTTTCTGAAGCATTAACATATATCTTGTTATCTTTTTGTTGGAAGATTTCTATATTTAGGTAGGTTTACATCATAAGGGGTTTAGATGACCGTTTTTTGGTTTCATATCCAAATCCTACTTTTCGTAACTTACTTTGAATCTAATGGAATTGTACCCTTATTAGTGATGTGCTCATCTCTTTTCAGCACATTTGAAACTTATAATTGTAATTGATTAGTTTTCTATGTGTGGTTAATGGATTCCTTATTGATTAAAAGGTTAGGATGATGATTTTGGAATTTAGAAATGTCTTTCATGATCATGTTCATGATCAAAGTTATATAATACTAAAGATTCACGAGGAAAAATATGAGTTTAGAAGTGAAGGCCAATAGATTTGGTAGAAGAAAAGTCCGGATTTGAAGAAAGAAGACCAGTCGATTGACATGAAGACCAACCAACCAGGTGAAGAAGACTGGGCATGTAGCCAATGCACTTAGCAGCACGCCCCCACTCTTAATCCCATGGGAGGAAACATTCCTCCAGCTCCACCTCGCGTGGCTAGCGCAGCCATGCACACTACCGCGGGCTAGAGGCTTATCCGCACCCAATCTGGGGTATTAACAGGTGCACGACTTGTGCACCCAGTGTACGGATTGCGCCTGTCTGCTACCTTCTTGACTTTTTCTTGACCATATCTCGTACTATAAATATCTTTTATCTTATCGTCACTTTCAACTTTCTCTTGGTCTAACTAAGAGCTACAAAATCCTTAGTTCTTCATTTTTTCTTCATATTTTCAGCATTTATTTTGTATGATTATGCTTGGGATTCGTATTAGCTAAAACCTTAGTCTTGGAGACAATTGATTGAGGCTTCCTTGCCTATGTCCTGAGAATCATTTCTATCTATTTATTTCTATGTGTATTGTGCATTTATGAAGCTTTGATGTTGGATGTGATTGTCATTAATGTGATTGGAAGTTTGTTAATATGAAATGCTTGTATGATAACTTTTTAGGAATGGATAAAATTAGCTAATTTTTCCTTTTTTGACTTGGAATACAAGAGCATGAGTTAGAGCTTCTAATTGGGTTTATGATGTTATAATTGCTAGATGAATACGATGATGCTGAATCATTTGTCATGTTTATTCTAAGGTAGCAAGTAAAAGAAGTCATTGAATGTTGAACTTTCTTGACCAATCTTAGTAAATGCATAAATTGGTTCAATGCTTAGACATCTTGATTAATTTTTATCAGTGTTACCAAGAATGTTGATTCTTCGTACATAATGTCATTAATGGGACATCTTTAGGCATTTCTCGACTAAAGGGATCATTGATGAGGTTTACAAGAGATGTCTAATTCACTATTGTAAACTTCTAAAAAAGAAGAATGGAAGATTAATATTCACAACAAGTAGTCAAAGTAGTAAATAGATTGTGGATTTAAGGATTGATAAGAGGCTCAGAAGTGGAAATCAATTGCGCCCAAGGTCCTATAATTTGTGTTTAATTAACTCGTTGTAGTTTGTTGTATGGTTAGCTTAATCTTTATTTTATAATAGTATCTTTATCTTTTAATTTCATAAATCAGAAAAACCTACCAACCCCTCCCCCGCCCCCTCTTTACTTGCTTTCATATGTCTATATATGTCTATAGCTATGCTTATTTCCACCTCATATGCATGAATCCTTAGGAAAATCCTTCTTCTTCATGGACGACCCTGATTTGCCACTATTAACTCAATTGTATTTAGGAAGTACTTTAGGGATTATAATTTATAACTTCGAGAGGTACGACGAAGAACATAGATTGGTAGATAAAACTAATGGTCATCCCCCTTCTCTTCTGAAAAATGACCTCCCCCCTAAATGCAATGACCCTTGTATGTTCACTATCCCTTGTACGATTCAAGGAACATTTATTAAGGATGCTATGATAGATTTAGTGGCCTCCATTAATGTTATCCCTCACTCTCAATATAGATCATTAAAATTGGGGAAAATGAATGACATTGGGGTGGTAGTCCAATTGGCTAATCGCTCCACAACATACCCAAGAGGTATTATGGAAGATATGATGGTCAATGTGAACGAACTAATATTCCCAACTGATTTTTATGTCTTAGATATGGAAAATGAAAAAGGTATCACCCCTATATTGTTAGGGAGAGCCTTCTTGAAAACCTCGTAGAGTGGGGCAAATTGATGAGAATACAGGAAGGCTAAGCTTAGAGTGGGGTAAAAACACTGTGGAGTTTCACATTTATGAGAGCATAAATTGTCTTTCCGGTGAACTCCCTCCATTTTTTAATGATGTTCCTTATGATATTGTGCAAGAGACTATTGATGTTTCCATGAGTGTATCTTTAGAGAATGATCCTATTAAAGATTCATGTTTTTGTTCTTTAAATGCTAGATTAGTGGAGAGTGTGAGACTCACATAGAGGCCCAAACCAAGAACCTGGATGAACTAGTGGTAGTCGAGACCAAGCCTTCAATAGAGGAACCACCCATAGTCGAGCTTAAACCTTTACCCGAAAACTAGAAGTATGCTGTCTTAGGCTAGGGAGAGATACTTCCAGTGATTAGTTCTAGAAGGTTCCCTTGTGACCAAAAGGGTAGGTTGATGATGAGACGTCAAATGCATGTGTTTTCCGAAGCATTTAACATCTCTTTTGTGATATTTTGGTTGCAAGATTGCTAGATTTAGGTAGGTTTACATCATAAGGGGTTTAGATGACCGTTTTTGGTTTTTGTATCTAAAT
>JAULKM010112025.1:0-22790 GCA_032355605.1 Rubia tinctorum
GTGGTTGGGGGGGGGGGGGGGGGTGGGGGGGGGGGGTGGGGGCTGTGTGGAGGATGGGCGGTGGTGGTGGTGGTGGCCTGGAGGTGGAGGGGTAGCGGTGGCAGGTGAGGCGGTGGTGGAAAAGTAGCGGTGGGGCAAAGGGTATTTTTGTCTTTCAGATTTATATATTATGTTGAAATGGTATTTTGGTCATTTTTGGTCAGTCATTGGCCGGAAATAGCCGGTCAATACTGGGATATAGTGTTTAGGGTTATATTTGCACCTATGTAAAGTAGTTAGGGTTGTTTTTGCACTAAAAATCATCTCAGGGTTATATATGCACTTTCACAAGTATATAGGGTTATATTTGTATATTTCTCATTCAGTTATTTTGAGTGATCATAATGTTTAGTTGGAAACCGCTTTCGATCAGCTAGCATCAATTATATTGGTCTTGCAGTTTATTATGACTGAACATACAGAGTCACACACAAGGCATGAAATTGAATAAAAGAAACTACTATTAGGCTAGGAGCCCAGATAGTATTCATATGAGAATTAAGTTCAGAACTCGTTAAATCTAATTGGGCTAGGGCCATATTGACTTGAATTAGGTTTTCTTGGAATAATGATTATTCTGTATAAATAGATATATTACAGAAATGTTCAGGATGACATTATTACAACACTAGTCATTCCAGACGGAAGAAACCAAAAATTGATCCAATCATTCTCAGAAAAGAAAGCTCACCGTAAAGAGAAAAAGAAAGACTAGGTTTTTGCTTGTTGATCTATGTTCTAAGTTGATGGCAGTGATCGTGTTGTGCGGATACATATAGAGGAATCACATTTGGGGTTCTCGTCTCTGTGGTTGATCGAATCTGACGGTAAAATATGCTTCAAAGGTAATCTAAACTCTTAGATAGATTCGAATTAAATACATGCATGAGATCCGAAATTAGATAATTGATTTTTTTCTAAATTAGATTTAGTCAATTTCCAACACGTAATACATTAATATCTAAATTACATGTCAATTACTTGATCTAGAGCTAAGTTGGAATGAATTATCGCTTTCTCAATATGATCATAATGCAAAGAAATATGAAATGGAAGTTCGCAAAGATTAGCAAATCAATTGTCACTTGCTTTTAAAGACCTAAAGCGTGTGACAAAGTCACATGAATGGGCTGTTAATACTTTAATAAGTTCTTGTCACTACAGGACATCATATCACTGAAAATGAGATAAATGTACTGTTGAAAAAGGTAGGTCAATTGATTTCAAAGTTGGTGTCGAGGGGTAGTGGCGGATGAGTAATTGCAGAGGGGTAATTGCTACGGTGGCGAGCGAGGGTAGTGAGGTGGTGGCGACGACGAGGAGGTGGTGGATGTGGCCTTGTGAGAAGGGGTGGCGGAGGTGGCGACAGCGAGGTGGTGGAGGTGCCGCCGGCGGAGCTTTCCAGCAACGGCGAAGCTTTCCGGCGGCGGTGATGGCTGGCGAAGGTGGTGACTGGTGGTGGTTGCAGGGGTAACATAGGGATAAATTTTTCAGCTTGTAGATAAGGGTAGTTTAGTCCTTTCATTATTCATCATTGCTGAAATTGAGAGGGTCAACGCCGAAAATAGGGACTTTGGATATATCGGCACAAATTTTTCAAAAGTTATGGTTGGATTGACACATATAATAATTAGTTAGGGTTAAATTGGCACTTTCTGAGATTGCAGCATTATATTGACACTTTCATGCTAAATTTAGGGTTATAAACGTAAATAACTCTACAATTTATGTGTTTTTATTTGATGTTAAACTATGACGTGTTTTTAAAATGTTTAAGCATCTTCATTGAATGTTTATTTTTATGCTTTATTTTATGTTTAACTAATTTTTACTATGTGTCTTTTAGTATTTTATTGGACGTTTAATTACTTTTAGTTAGATATGTATTGTAGTGTTGTCTCAAAAAAGAAGAAGTATTATGAGATGGTCTCATGTGAGACATGCTAAACTTTATGCGGGAGCTTTTATGTAATTCTGGTTATATTCTAGTTTTAGGGATCAATCTCTAACAATTTTACAAGAGTTATCTCTAATAATTTTACATGGACCTATCGCTAATATTTTTCAGCGATTTTTTTGTCCAATTTTTCCCCATCATTTTCTCGCCATCTACAGTCTACAAAAAATTTCAAAAAATGTAAAATATATTTTTAAAATGCAAAAAAAAAATATGATCATCGCAAGGAAAATTATAAGCATCGGCAAAAAATAGCATAACATCAACGAAATTTCATAAAATATTGACTAAAAAATTTAAGCAAAAATATATTAAAAACAAATAAAATATCAAAAAATAATATTAAAAAATATAACAAAATTTTGAAAAAATGTCGACTACAACTAACAAAACATCAATTTAAAATAAAAAAAACATAAAACATCAACAAAGATTCAATTATCAATTTTTAAAAAAAAATCAACAATATCAACCAGAAGCTAAAAACATCAATTCCTATCACCTAAAAATCAACCAAAAATTAAAAAAACGTCAACATATGAAAAAATAAATTTAAAAAATCAACCTATGTCACCCAAAATTACAAACATCAACTCGTATCACCTAGAACTCACCGAGAAAATGAAAAACATTAACGTGAGAGGATAAAAAAAGCAAAAAATATATATCAACCTATATAACCTAAAAAAATACAAAACATCGACTCATATCAACTAAAACTCACCCGAAAAATGAAAACATCAACATGAGAAAAAAAAACTAAAAACATCAACAAAGAACTTACGGTACCTCAAGAGTATAAATTATTCTCTCAAAAAATCATTAAACGTCAATTTTTTTAAACTACAAATATCAACCTATATCACCAAAAAGGTACAAACATCAATTTCTAAAACCTGAACTTCATCCCAAAAATGAAAAACATCAGCATGAGAAAATGACACAACAAACATCAACTCTTATTTCAAAACCTCAGCAGAAAAATAAAAAATATCAATATAAGGAAATTAAAAAATACAAATATCAATCAATATCACCAAAAAAACTACAAAATATCAACGCATATCAATTACATCTCGCCCGAATAATGAAAAACATCAACATAAGAGAAAAAACTACAAACATCAACAAAAAGCTACATTACCTCAACAATTAAAAAAACTACAAATATCAATCTGTATCACCCAAAAAATAAAAATAAAACATCAACGTATATCAATTAAATCTCAGTCGAATAATGAAAAATATCAACATAAGAAAAATAGCTACAAACATCAACAAAAAACTACAGTGCCTCAATAATAAAAATTCTTCAAGAAAAGTACCTGGTGGGATTTAAACCCAAGCCACTAACCTCAAAGCATAAAGCAATAACCACTACAACAAAAACTCTTATTGAACATACACTCAGTCAAATAATATTAAATCTCAGCATATACATCAAGAACATAAAATCTTCAAAATGAAGGTCACACAGAGATTCGAACTCAAGACCTCAACCTCAAGATCCAGAGTGCTAACCACTGGACCAAACAACCTTTGCTAATAGTAAACTCGGTCAAATAAATATTAAACATCAGCATTATCTCAAGAACATAAATTTTTCAAAATAAAAACTCTAGAAAGAAGTTTCGAACTCCAAACCACAAGCAACAACATTTAAAGTCCTAACCGCTGAACCAAACAAGTTTTAGTGCCAATAAACTCGGTCAAGAAACATAAAACAGTTCATCTCTACGGAAAAAAGACAAAATTAAACCTCACCACTCGTAAGCTATACCTCTTCTGTCGCTGTTGATCGTCGTCTCCGTCGTCGTCAGGCGTCTTCCGATCTTGCACGTGGCTGCATGCGCGCGCCTTCTTCTCCATAAAGCACATGGATCTCACACGCCAAACACAGCCTCCGCTTACTCGCCTCTCCGTCGCTTGGCTTGCATCACCGTCGCCTGGCTTGCATCACCGTCGCCTGGCTTGCCTCATCGTCGACTTACAGTAACTCGCCGTCGAAGCACCGAAGCAAAGGCAGATTTACTGCAAATCGGCGGATTCGCCGTGGAAGCGCCGAAGCGGAGGCAGATTCGCGTGGAAGTGCCGAATCGCCGGAGAATCACTGTCACAAACACGAAGCTTGAGGCTTCCCGTGGCATCAAAGCGTCGAAGCGGAGAATCGCCGAATAATCACTGTAAATCACTGCAAATAGAATGAGAAGAAATGCCGATGAAAGCCAGCAATTTAGCGACTGAAAACAGAGGCGGAGGAGGCGGAAATCCAGCGGAAACCTAGGGGAAATCGCCGGACAGAGAATATCAGAGAAATCCGGCAAAAACCGGCGAGATTCCGGTGTCAGGTGGTGGTTACCGGTCTCAGGTGGTGGTTATCGGCGTCAGGTGGCGGTAACCGATGGGCTTCGGGAAAAAAATAAAAATGGAAATCTATATATTTTTATGGTATTTATAGCATTTTGATTATTGCACAGTAGGTCCCTAAATTTATCAGCTTATTTTAGGAAAAACCTCATCCCAAATGAAAATTCTTATAATTGCACAATAAACCCTGACCTAAATTTTAGGCTACATAAAACAAGAATTTGTGAACTTTTATATGGTATTTTTTTTACTTTTTCCGATATAAATTAAAATTTTGCATTATAATTCATTGCTAATTATATATATTAAGTAGCTAATATAAAATATGTAAATATATAATCATAAATAAAATAAATGTAATGAGTTGATGAAGTTGAGTTATATTGAATTGTTGATAAAGTAACAAAAGAAAAGAATTTGATTGTATAGTTAATTGTTGATGTGTATGTTCAATATTTATTATTGTATTTATTTTATTTAAGTTTACTGTAAAAAATCTATTTCAATATTTTTTAAACATAAATAATTTTAAGTATTTTTAGATATTGATTTAGCAATAATTATTAATAAATATTATATTTATAGGCATATAATAATATTTATATATATTCACGATAAAATAAGTTTAAAAGTTGAGTTCGGTTGATTTGTGATGGTTTGTTGATGAATCATGAAAAGAATAAGGTTTGATTGTATAAAGATTGTTGATGTGGATGTGAGCGAAATAATTAAATATAATAAAATATAGGTTGGATTGGGTTGTGAATAAAAATAGTCCAAGAGTTACACATAATTTTTTTCTTCTTTCTTTTTGACCTAATTAAATTTGAGAATGTTTTTGTTATATCACTATTGGCCAACATTGTCCGGCGTTGAGTACAAATTCCGACCAACTTGAAGTTATTTCAGATTTTAAAAATTTCATAACTATATAGAGAAAAATTGAAATCATGACCCTTTTTTCATTAAAAAATATTTTTCATGATAAAATATTATCATAATTTTTTGGTCGTTATTTTTTTTGGAGTATCATAATTTTTTGGTCGTTATTTTTTTGATATACATAGATATGCGCGCATTCTTACAAGAAAAGGTCTCATGTTAGATCGACTAACTGTTAGACCAATAACAAAAAAAATCGTTTCAATAACTTTTAGCATCAAATTATAATTAGTTATACAATGGGATACATTTAAATGTTTTTCAAAGTTATAGAAAATTCATTGCAATAAATAAAAATAAATATCAAATTGTCTCATTAATCACATCAATTATAAAATATCTCTGTCTAATAATTAGTCGATATTAACAAGACTTTGTGTTCTAATAATAGGGCGAACGACTTAGGAGGTCCCTGAACTCTCTCTATCTTCCCCCTTTTAGCCCCTTATTTTTTTAAAAACACTTTTGACCCCTCAATTATCAAAAGTGCTAAGTCACTGCCTTTCTGTTAGGTCAAACACACATTTGGTCAAAAATGTTAAATTTAAGGGTAAAATGATCATTTTCCATTTCCCTTTTTTCTTTTTTTCCTATTTATTTTTCCATTTTCCTTTATTCCCTTCCATTTTCCTTTTCCTTTTTCTTTTTATTTCCCCCTTCACCTTTCCCTTTCTCGCTTCCTGCGCTCTCGACTCCGTCGCCTCTCTACCTCACCATCTCACCTCTAGGCTCAAGCCTCCAGCCTTTGGCGACATCACCGTCACAAGCAACGAGTCCTTTTTTTGTATCTATTAACTCCGATTTCACGTCTGCACTTGCTCCAACTGTGGCAAATTATCTGCTTCTAAGGGTTTCTATTGTGGTGGCAAGGGATGAGTGGGGGTCCAAGGTTTCTATTGTTGTGGGACAGCGGTGGCGGGGATTTCGATGACTAGCGAACTGGGCGGTGGGACGATGGCGAACTAGGAACACGAAACACGACAGTGGGACGATGGCGAACTGGGACAATGTTGAATGGAGAACAGCGTTGCGAGGCCATGTTTTGATTGGCGGTGGCAGTAGGCGGAGTGGGGGTAGTGGATGGAGGGGGTAAGTGGAGAGGTAGCGGAGAAATAGGCTGAGGCGGAGTGGGGTGGTGGATAGAGAGAGAGGGTGGAGAGGTGGTGAAGAAAGGGTTTAGGGAGGAGAGACCCAGTTCTGACTGGCGGAGTAGGGTGGTGGACGGTAGGCCAGGTTGTGATGTGGTAGAGAAATAGGCTGAGGAGGAGAGGCCCAGTTTTGGTTCGCGGTGGCGACAAGAGAAGTGGGGGTGGTGGATGGAGAGGGCAAGTGGAGAGGTGGCAGAGAAAGGGGTTGAGGAGGAGAAACTTAGTGGGGAGGTGAAAAGGGGAATGAGAATGGGCTTGAAAAAAATAAAAGTGGAAAGAAAAGGAAAAAAAATAAAGAAATGGAAGAAGGAAAAAGGAAAAAGGAAAAAAATAAAGGAAAAGGAAAAAAGGGAAAAGAAAACTGAAAAATGAGAAAAGAAAAAAAGAAAAAAAGGGAAATGACCATTTTGCCTTTAAATTTAACATTTTGACCAAATGTGACGGTTTGACCCGACAGAAAGACTATGACTTAGCACTTTTAATAATTGAGGGGCCAACAATATTTTTTTCAAAAAGATAAAAAGTTAAAAAGGGGAAGATGGAGGGAGTTACCCAAATTGTTCCGCCCTAATAATATTATTTTGTCATTGTTTTAAAAATGGCAAGATCACAATCATTGTCACGAACACCTATATTTATGTGATTCTGTTATGGTTTTCTGATGGCGACACAATCAATTTTTTATATTGGTGGGTACACAGAACTTTAAAGATGAAAAATGATTCATACTACTTCCTCAATATCTTTTTAAATCAAAATTAAATTATTTATTTAATCAAAATTTCTTAATTTGATCGTAAAACTGATTCATGATAATAACTCATTTCAACATGTCTCATTTTATTGATGATAAAAAATTTACACTCTTTCAAAGATGTGTTATAAATAAATATTTATATTGTGCCATAGGGCTTAATATAGATTTTCAAAGTAATGTATTATTAATTCTTTAAAATATCTATTTATAGTAACAAAAAAATTGCATCAATACAACATCTTCTGTGAACAAACTCTTACAAATATAAAATTTCTAGCTTATCTATAAATCTTTCTCTTTTAAAACATTTTTCTTCCAATCTTCTTTTCCTCATCTTCCTATTATAGGAAGATGGGAAACGGCAGAGGAATTTAATTAACATTTTTTGAATGTTTATGTTATTGAATAAGTGTTGAATTTATCTCTACATAATAATTAATTTTGTTTTTTGACATGATCGATTAGATTACTGTATTCATCATAATAACTCAGTTTAGTTTTTTGAGTCGACTAATTGTTCTTGGTCTAGAATGTGTTTCCTAATGTATTTAGCACTTCTTTTAGTAGCTTTTGTACGGTTAAATATTGATAGGTTTAAGTGGGTTTACATTACAATGAGTTTGATGGTTATTGTTGGTTTTCTTGTCTGAAACCCTCGTTTTGTAGCTAATATAGATTTAATGGATCTTATGTCCTTACGAGCATCTAGATTAAATTTTGTGAGCTTATTTGTAGATTACTCGTAAGCACTTCAAAGTAGCTTAATGAAGGTCATTCACAAGGATGGTAGTTGACCAAAGACCACACGCTTAATCGTGATAGTGGATAGGATGCGCCGAAGAAAACGAATCAAAATCTGGAAGAAATAGAAGTCTGGAACGGCCCGTGCCAACCAGATGGCTCGTGAGACTGATTCCCGCCGCGTGTCGTGCCCTTTTGCACAGCCTGTGTGCTCAAAACGTGAAGATACGGACCTTTAGTCAGTGGCCAGCACCCTATTACTTGGCCACGCCATCAGAAGCCAAAGATCATGACTCCAGATGGTGGCTCGCGAGATTCTACACGGGCCACGCAATCAGTTTGATCGAGGAAAGCCTTCGGTCTGCGGCCCGTGTATTTTTGCAAGGGCTGTCGGTGCGGGCTGATGCTATTGCACAGTCGTGCCGACGTGGCTGCTAGGGTTTCCCTTTGTTTTGGGCTTTTCTAAGGCTCATTTCCACCTACTATATAAAGAGCACTAGACTACTAGGGTTTAGAGAGCCATTAGAATTTGTAATTTCTAATTCCTAGATCTAAGAGTAGGTAGAGAGAGAAACCAACAATTCTCTTCTCATTTATTATTACACAGTCTATGACAATGGTATTGAATTCAATGTTTATATTGGGTTCAATGTCCATGGAATAGTGTAATTACTTTGGGATTTAATTTGTATTCATAACTAGGTAATGTTTTTGTGAGATTTTAGATATTCCTATCTTTTATGTTTGTGAATATTCATGTTTGACTAGTGCTTATTATTCTTGTGAGACGCATGTTATATATATATATATGTATGTATATATTCTATGATGCACCATAGTTTCATATGTGATATGTATCGTGCTAGGCTTGTTTTCCCCTTTGTAAGTGTCGGGTTATGCATATTGTAGGTTCGTGAGTACCGGCGGTGTGTGCGCATTCATGTTTGATTAAGAGTACCGTTCTGATTGTTATATCTTAGTTTTATTGGATCATCGTGTAATAATGTTCACGTTAGGGAAAACAGTACCCCTAACAGGGGTGCGAGGCACCCTTGTTGTACCCCGATAGATTTTGGCATGATAGTTTGTAGCGACTAGGGTTATCATATAGCAACCATCGTCATTTCAACCCCAAAGTCATCGTAAGATGCCAATATTTATTCCTTTTACTCCTAATTTTTTTATAGTGTTCTCTGTTGGACCGGTAATGTCTTGCTTCTTGTTCATGGTACACACGCGTACCACGAACTTAGGAGCTCTACACTATCTACCAGAAAATGCAGGTGGTTGAAGAAGGAGGAGAAGTAGATCTAGAGGAGAGGTTTTGCAGGGACCAAATATTTTTGTAAAGGAATAGAGAGTTGCTATGGTTGAAGACAACATAACGCTTAGGGAGTTGATGGCTCATAATTTGGAGAATTAACCCATTTGCATTGTTTTCCTGCCCTTACCGCCCAATGTTACTTGTAAGCTCAAGAGTGGCATGATACAATGTTTTCCCACATTTTATGGGATGGCCGAGGAGGATCCCAACAAACACCTCTTGGATTTTCATTTGGTTTGTACCAACATGAAATCACCAGGCGTGTCAGAGGAGAGCTACAATTTGAGGTCTTTTCCTTTCTTGCTGAGAGATGCGGCTAAACATTGGCTTTGCTACCTCCAGCCAGGCTGTATCACCTCATGGATGGATATGATGCATAGGTTCCTCGAGAAATACTTCCCAGCTTTAAAGTCTGTCGGATTGAAGAAACAGTTGTATAATATTATGCAATTTTTGAACCAGTCTTTGTATGAATATTGGGAGCGGTTAAAGAGTTTGTTTGCAAGCTGTCCTTATCATCCGTTTAAGGAGGGAGATCTCCTATACTATTCTTTGAGGGCTTGTGTGATGAAGACTTGCAGATGGTGAATGCCGCATGAAATGGTTTGATAGAAAATGAGAGCTCCAAGGATGCTATGACCTTATTTGAAGAGATGATGAATGGTACATGACAGCTTGGGAGCCGATCATGGGTAAAGAAAATGGAGGAATCCACTCACCCCCCTAAGCTCGAAGAGCATGTCTAAGCTCTTACTTCAATGATGAAGAAATTCATGAAAGGGAGGACTCAAAAAATGAAAGTGTGCGGGATTCACAAATTGGATTATCGGACCGATATATTCCCACAAGTTGTGAAGGACTTTGAGGAGGTAAAGGCTTTGGATTTGAATGGAGGCAATAGATAGTTTGGTAGAGGGAAGCAACAAGGTTTCCAAGGGAACCTAGGTGAAGATCACCAAGGCCTTTATGCAAACTCGTTCGACCACCGATATTGCGACCATCCGAATTTTCGGTGACACGATGACAACCAAGGGTACAATTGAGAAGGAGCTCCACCTCAACCATACCCTAGGGGAAAAGGGCATTCCCACAACAATGCTCCAATTTATAAGTCATATTGGGAGGGGATCTTAGAGGAGATTGCGCAATTGACCAAGAAGAGAGACATGTTCACAGAGCGTACAAGAAGGGAAGTTGAGGAGCTAGGCGCAAGAGCTTTCTCCAGCATCAAAAACCTTGAAGTGCAAGTTGCTCAACTCACTTCCGCGGTGAGCCGGTTCGATGCAAGAGACTTTGGAAAGCTAGCGTCTCAACCCGAAGTGAATCCATGCAATGTGAGTGCTCTAAAATTGAGAAGCGGGAATGAGGTGCGAGAAGCCGAGAAGGAGGTTGTGAAGAAGATGACAAAACTGTGGAAAACAACAAGACAACTTTTGAAGAAGAGGAAGTAGTAGTTGAGGAGGAGCCCATGAAAGAGCTCACTACTACATATGTGAGTGTTAACCCTCCGCTGCCGTGCTCTAAGGTGAAGGCCTAAGGTGGTATCCAACAAAGATCAAATCTGCCAAGTCTTCAAGGTCGAGGTTTGTATTCCACTCTTAGATGTGATTGAGAAAATTCCATCATATGCTAAATTTTTAAAAAATGCTTGGGCTAGGAGAAGGTCCAAACCTATTAGAAAAGTAGGAAATTGGAAATAGAAGGAGTCGCCACTTTAGCCCATAGAAATATTCCTAAAAAGTGTGATGACCCCGATATGTTTTCAATTATTATTTCTCTAGGTGGTAGATTGATTAAGGATGCCATTATTGATGTTGGAGCTTCGATTAATGTTATCCCTTACACCCTATTTGAAAATCTTAAAATAGGTGAACTAGGGACATTAGGGTGATAGTCCAACTAGCCGTCCATTCCCAAGCAAGACCTAGGGGGATAGTTAGGGATGTTATGGTTAGGGTAGGTAATCTTGTGTTTCCGTCGGAATTGTATGCCCTTGATGTGATGCACGACGGAGGTGCACCCCTAATTCTATTTGGGTGACCATTTTTAAAAACATCAAGGACTAAAATAGATGTCCATTTGGGAACATTGACCCTAGAAGAATGTGTTTATAAATGCATTTAGCACATCTTTTAGTAGATTTTTTACGGTTGATTGCTAGGTTTAAGTGGGTTTACATTACGATGGGTTTAGATAGCTATTGTTGGTTTTCTTATCTAAATCCCTCATTTTGTAGCTTATTTAGATCTAATGGATTCTATGTCCTTAAGAGCATCTATATTCTATTTTGTGAGCTTATTTGTAGATCGCTCGTAAGCACTTCAGAGTAGCTTAATGAAGGTCATTCAAAATAATGGTAGAAGATAGTTGAAGGTCATTCGTAAGGATGGTAGTAGACCAAAGGCCACTCACTTAATCATGGTAGTAGATGGGATGCGCCGAAGAAAAAGAGTCAAAATTTGGAAGAAATAAAAGACTGGCACGGCTCGTGTCAACCAGATAGCTCGTGAGACTAAGTCCTGGCGTGGGTAGTGTCATTTTTCACGGCCCATGTGCTTAGAACTTGAAGATAAGGATCTACAGTCTGTAGCCCACACCCTATTACGCAACCGAACCATTAAAGGCCGAAGATCATAATTCCATGTAGCAAACCGCGGGAATCTAAGAGGGCCACGCGATCAGTTTGGCCGAGGAAATCCGCCGGTCCGCTACCCGTGTACTTTTGCTCTAGCCGTGCCACACAGACTATGTGCTCTTGTATGGTCCGTGCTGACGTGGCTGCAAAGGTTTCCCTTTGTTTTGGGTTTTTCTAAGGTCCATTTCCACCAATTATATAACAAGCACTAGTCTACTAGGGTTTAGAGAGCTTTCATAATTTGTAATTTCTAATTCCTAGATCTAAGAGTAGGTTGAGAGAGAAAGAGACTAACTCTTATTTTCTCATTTATTATTTCCTGGTCAATGCCTATGACATTGAATCCAATGTTCATATTGGGTTCAATGTCCATGGAGTAGTGTAACTACTTGGGTGTTTAATTTGTTTTCATGACTAGATAATGATTTTGTGAGATGCTATATCTTCCTATCCATGTTTGACATGGGATCAATTTATAGTAAACAAAAATTACATCAATCCAACATCTTCCGTCAACAAACTCTTACAAATAGGCTTCTAGCGACCCATAAATCTATCTATCTATCTATCTCTCTATTCTTTTAATCATCTTTTCTTCATCTTCTTTTCCCCAACTTCTACCGTACCCATAAAACTCTTACACTTGCACATCCCACTTTAAGATGCAATTTAAACATTCATTAATTTAAATTTTTACATAAAATTGAATTAATTCATAATGATAACTAATTTCAAAATGTCTCATTTTATTGATGGCAAAATTTGTACACTCTTTTAAAGTTGTGCAATAAATAAGTAGTTTTATTGTGAGATAAGGTTTCATAGAGATTTTTACCGTGATGTATTATTAATTCTAAAACATTTCATCAATTTATCCGGCCGAACTCTATTTTTAAAAGTTTCCTATTTATAACAAAAATTGCATCAAACCAGCATCTTCCGTCAACAAACTCTTACAAGTAGAAAATTTCTACCGTACCCATAAATCTGTCTTTTATTTATTTATAAATTTGTTTCCTCATCTTTCTGTTAACTGATGGGGATGATGGGAAATAACAATGTATTTTAATTGATGTTCTTTGAGTATTTATATAATTGAATAAGTGTTAAATTTATCTTTAAGCATGAATTTTATTTTTCGATCCGATCAATTAAAATACTGATTTATGGGAAGTGAGAAACAACGGCGTATTTTCATTGATGTTCTCTAAGTATATATTATTGAATATGTGTAAATTTATCTCTCCTCATTAATTTTATTTTTTATCTGATCACTTAGATTGTTGTATTCATGACGATAAGTCGATTTAGTTGCTTGCATCAACGTATTGTTACCGATTTGATTGTACAGATAATGTGTTCATAAATTTTTTTGTTTGTTTTTGCTTTTAAGGGTTTTTAGGTTTTAAGGTTTCCATTAATTTTGCTATGTTAAAAGTTTTTTTTTTCAAGGTGTTTACAATTTGGACAACATAGGTCGTGGATGGATCAAGTGGTGTTACAATTGTAGAAGATCTATATTCGGGTAGTGATAAGATGTTTAACATGCTTCTCTTTGTCAGATGATCACGATTTTACGGAAAGTGAGTCAATGACTCCGAGGGTGATATTAGATTTTTTATTGAAATTCTTACTAGTACATGTACTATTTAATATTAAATTATAATTATTTATAATCTAAAATATATTTTAAAAGACTTTTAGAATTTAAAAGGTTTTATTTTAAACTGATTAGACGAGGTTATTTTATAAGAGTAAGTCTCAGGAAATGCGGTATATCTATAAGTTTATGGATATGCCCCAGTTTTTTACCTTTAATGTTTTATATTTTTTTAATAAAAATTAATATTGCATTTTAAAATTTAAAACAAGTAATAATGTGTATTTGAATGTGAAAATATAAAAATATATGATATAAAAATTATTTATAAATTTAGTATGTAATTTAACCAATGCAGTGTATTAGTAAAAAAAAAATACAGTGGTCTGACCATAAACCTATAGACAGACTATCTGTCAGGAGAATCAGAATTATAGAAAGGTAAAATGTTTTAGTTGCAATATTAAAACTTTATTATGCAACATGCAATAGTTATACGTTTATGACCCAATTAATGTAACCCAAAATTTTTATCTTGATTTTTTTAATTTGCAGTTTAAACCTTGACTTTTCAATAAGTTATGGAAAAACCGTCTTTCAAGAGACGGAATCCTTAACTAATAGAGCGATTTGATATTTGTTTTTATTTATTGTAATGAAGTTTCTATAGTTTTGAAAGACTTTGAAAATGCATTGCAATTTATAAATAATTATAATTTGACCTTAAATATTATTGAAACAAGAATTTTCATGATTGTTCTAACCATTAGTCGGGTCTAATATAAGACTTTTCTCTTTAAAATTGTGAGAAGCTCATAATAATAATAATAAATAAAAATTAAATAACTTAATTGAGAAAGTCCCATGAAAGGTGGCCTTTTCTTAACCTTATGGACAATTTGTTGTACTTTTTACCTTAAATGTTGTAATTTTTTTTAAAAATAAAATAGAAGTATTATATTTTAAAAGTTAAAAAAGTAATAATTTGTATTTAAACGCAAAAAATATAAAAATATATGAGTCCGCCTCTTGAAAGACGGTTTTTCCATAAGTCATGGAAAGACCAAGGTTTAAAGTGTAAATTAGAAAAAATTAAGATAAAATTTTCGGGTTGTAGGAATCGTGTTATAAAATTTATAACTACTACACATTGCATAATAAAACTTTAATATTGCAACAAAAACCTTTTACCTTTTTATTATTACAATTAAACCCCGTCTTTCCATAAGGTTATGAAAAGACCGTCTTTCCCGACTTTGCCAAAATATATAATGTAAAGAAATTATTTTTACATTTCTAAAATTTTAAAAATAAGTGAACTGTACATGTATTGCGACTCACTCACTAAATTAATTATAAAATAATTTGGTAGCCGGTCTGTGTTATCAGTTTATTGGTATTCTAAACTTACCATCAATATTTTAATTCCATGAAATTAATATTTAGATATTTTTTCATTAACTAGAGCCTGCTAGTATGTCAGGTTTGAAACTTCTTTTATAGTTCATCCTCATCCTCAAAACATAACCGCCTCTCATACAAATTACACCAACAAATAGTCACATACCTCTCTCCTAGCAGTTATACAAACACACGGTCACACAGAAAATATGGCCGTAGATTTACGGAACCAATCGAGCAATGACATTCACCTATACGAACTTCCGGATGCGTGTATTGCGAGTGTGGTATCCAAGACCACCATGTAAGATGGAGTCGGTGGCCTCCTGGTGCGATGACTATGCTTCATCAGATCAAGTGTGGGAGAAGTTTTTACCGGCTGATTACCTTGACATACTCACAAGCTCACTGGAGGGACAGAAACGGCTGGATGCTTCTGTGTCCAAGAAAGACTTGTACCTTCGCATGTGCACATATACTACTTTTATTTTTTAAAAGTGAACATATTACCCTCCTAGTTTTTTGAAAGTGCACAAACAACCCTATAACTGGAGATCAGCGTTTAAAAAGTTGAAGGGTATATGTGCACAATCAAGGAATTAAGGGTATATCACTACAATAACAACACATATTACCTCTATTTACAGGTCTTTTTGCCTTAAATTTTAGCCCCAAAAAAATTGAGATAAATATTGTTGTAGTAAAAAAGTACTTTTTTACCTTGGTTTAGAACTGAGGTAAAAAAAGTACTTTTACCTCGATTTTGGACTGACGTCGGCAAATTTGTGAGCAACGTCGATGCAAGATGACCGGTGATTGGAGTTCTAGCTGTGACATCATTCAGAACGACATCGGCGTGCATATGGAGCGAGGTCGATCAATGATAGCAAGAGGCCACACGAGGGGAGTGCAATTGCTCCGACATTGTCAATGTCGACATCGCGGATAAATGATAGCGACGTCGAGGATAATGGTTTGTGACATCGCATGCTCCAGGGCACCATCGTCGTGTGCCTGCTGACATGGAAGGCTCTTAAATGCGACGTCGTTTTGTATGAGCGACGTCGCAAAAAAACCCACAGGTTTATGGGACATCGCTATGGTTTTGTCGTTTCACCGATTTGTGCATCGCTCCGAGACATCGGTTCTCGTACAATATTATAATATTTAATATTTGATTACACAAACATTTGTTCGTTGATAGCCGATACGTGATACCTAATGTTCCAAAACTCGTGAAATGTTTACACATCATACGACAATCACTTGTTGTGCAATTGATGTTGGAAAGAATGAGAATGCAAGGAACCAACAAAACTAGAATAATGATGACAAATACATGTTAGAATATATTACAACACAGGAGGTTGATATGAAATTGAAACATTAATTGAAATGGACCTACATAGTTTATGTTGCACGCTAAAAGTTCATCGATAACTCTCTTTGTCCTATTACAAAGAATACACGGGAAACAAAATTAATGTTAGAATTGGGCAGTCCCCTAGTGATGTACACATAATATAGCCATACACATACATCATTAATCTGAACATGGAAAAAGTACCTGGTCTGCTTGAATGCGAAGTCACATGCAGTGGAGAACGAAGTCGCGAAGTCCGACTATAGAGCGACGTCGAACATTCTTAGATATGACAATCATTTCATAGCATTTGCGACGTCGGTCATCGTCCGGTCCCATATCGTATGGGACGATTATCTGTGAACGACGTCACACATTCAACCCGTATTCATACAAAGACAATATTATTGTCCACAATCACCCCTAATCTAAGCTTTTTTTTATCAAACTTTATAAACATTGCATTATCTAGGAAACACGAAAAATATACACTATATAACATGTTACACAATCATCATATTTCATGAAAATATCCAATCTTTGATCAATGAGAAAGAAAAACATATAGAAGGTATATGGTACTAAACATGGGAAATGAACATGTAATGGATGTAAAACTATCTCAATAAATTTGAACCCGGAGATGTTCCATCCTCGTATTCTTGTTGATGTTTTAGAGAAGCAAATTGATTGAGTTCTTTATTGGTTGTATTGGTGCGAAATGGAAAGGGTGGTATGTAGTTGGGTTTTAAGGAGGAGTGTTGTTGATGGGAAATGTGTGTTGTTGTTGAATGTTATTGAAATGAAAAATGGATGGGGGAATTTTTGGTTTAAATTTTGGCTCAAATTTTGGTTCTCGCTGAAAAATTAAATTCCCAAGACATTGTTGAGAGGTCGATTTTGGATTCGTTTTGTACGACAAATTTGTGACATCACACATAAGGGTAACGATCTAATTTTGGAAAAGTGTAGTAAAATACTCCCCGTTAAGATTGCGGCCCTTAACGACGACTCGTTTATGCACAAATGGGAACAACATTGTTCTAAAAATGTGAATAACAAATTGCTATCTCTAGTTTTACATTTCAAGTTCTCTCCCTCTGTTGGAGGGAACTAAGTGCAAAATTATAAATGTACACTGGCATTCCCAAACCCGCTTACGATTGACCCGAAAAGGAACTTTGACATCCGAAGTTGAACTTATGCTTATCAAGGGTAATAAAGAAACTAGTCTTATTCCATATATACTTCCACAAGTTATTTTGAATGACGTCTTGTATACTTGTAAGTAATCTTCTAAAATTTACTTGAGGCCATGTACTTGTCGCTTTAAAAATTAGGATGGATGGAATTCGATTAACTTTTTACTTCTTCAAAAACCAAGAATATGAAATTTCATGAAATTCTAAGTGGTGGAAATTATCGTTCTCATAACGCTTGTTCTTAAGGGTTTTAATGGAATACTAACAAAAAATGATAGATGATTACCCCGGTATAATCGTCCATGACCAAATCAGAACATTGTGGTCGTGAATTGGTGACTCAGTTCAGTTTATCTCCAGTTTTACATTTCAAGTTCTCCCACTCTACTGGAGGGACCTAAGTGCTAAATTAGAAAGTACAGTGTCAGTCTCAAACCCGATTACGATCGGCCCTAAAAGAAACTTTGACACTCGAAGTTAAACTTATACTAACCGAGGGTAATAAAGAAGCTGGTCTTATTCCACATATACTTCTATAAGTTCTCCCGAATGACGCCTCGTATACTTGTAAGTAATCTTCTACAATTAACTCTAGCCCATGTATGATCGCTTTAAAAAATTGATGGACGAAATTCTATTATCTTTTTATTTCTTCAAAAACTATGATATGAAATTTCATGTGATTCTATGTGTTGGTCCCATTGAATTAGACGTCAATAAAGTTCACCGGTTGTGCTAAAATTGATTCCTGTCAAACTGGACTTCTATGAAGTTCATGGAAGTTTATAAACTTCAATTAGTAGTGTGTAATATACTATTAACCGTTATTAAGGTCAATTATGTTTGTTTTGGTCAAACGTGGGCCCAGTTGCTATGCTAGTGGGCCTAAATGGTGAGGTCAACTTTAATGTGAACCGACGTCGGTCACATGTCGGTCAAATGTTTCTAAACACAATAAATACGCGATGTCGCATATGTTGTTGGTCAAACATATGCTGTTGGTCAAACATATGCCCGTTGCTATGCTAGTGGGCTAAAATGGTGAGGCCTACATATAGACTAGCCGACTTCACTCCGGCGATGGTACCATGTCGATTTGGTTGATTGATCTGCGACGTCGCTTCATCCGAGGAAGAATTCAAAACAATTCGTAATGACTATATAGATGGAGCCCACCTCGTACATCACTTTAAACATTCAACTTTCCCTCGAATTTCAATAGTCCCTCAACCCATCTTTTCAAAGTTATGTTGCCTAAATTCCCTAGAGTACTTTCATTTTTGTATTTGTCATTAAATGTGATATGTATATGGTGTATTAATGTATTGTTTTTTTGTATTTAAATTCCCATGGATGTTGGCTCTAGGTTGTTGGAATTTGGGTTTTATGTTCTCACCTGTCAACCAGCCCTATTTTGTTGTTTATAACCTTTGTTTTCTCCATTTTCTACTGTTGATAATGCGTCTGTTAGGTTTAAATGCGACGTTGCTGGTTTGCCACTTCTTCTTCGTTTGGAGCGATTGTGTAGCGACGTCGCTCATTCTTATGTTCTGCTAACGCTGCTTGAATGTGACGTCACACTGTTCTTGTTTAACCAATCGGTTTTGCCGACTAGTTAGCGACGTCGCACATACATGTTGGCCAAGTCACTTTTTGGTCTAATAGTTAAGTGTGACGCTTTGCCGACAAAACAGATTAATTGAGTCAATTTATATCGAATTTCAATAATAATGGTCAACCGTGCTGGTTTGAGTAGACGTGTCCCAGTTAAGGTGAGTGACTTCTTGTTTGGATTTAATTTCCTTTAATTTTCTAATTATATTATTAAAAATTTCATTGACCAATGCATATCCCTAACTATTCGGATGAGGATCGTCGTTCTCAGACCGCATTCGGGGATGTCATTCCACACTTTGTCCACACTATTACCCAGATGAACTTTGGCGTGGTTCCGATTTTGGTAAATCATCCCTGTAACACATGTATTTTATTTTTAATTAAATTTTTCTATAAGTTACTTTCATATTTACTAAATGTTTTTTTTATAGGGCAACATATTTCTAACACTAACTTTTAGTTGAAAGTGACAATATAACCCTGCAAAATGAGAAAGTGTCAATTATACCCTAATGGAAGTGCCAACAAGTGTCAATTTACTCCCCATGGTGAAGCACACATCCATTTGGGTTTTTCTTGCTATGGTAAATCAATATAATTTAGAGCTTGAACAAATGGATGTGAAGATAACTTTTCTTCATAGGAATCTTGAGGAGCGGATCTACATGGCTCAACTGGAAGGGTTCATCAAGGTTGGAGATGAGAAAAATGTTTGTGTTCTTAGAAAATCTTTCTATGGTTTGAAGAAATCCCCTACACAATGGTACTTGAGGTTTGATTAGTTCATGGTGCGAAATGGGTACTCACGGAGTAACTTTGATAGTTGGATTTATGTCAAGTAGGTTGATGGTAGTGGAATATTCTTGTTGCTATATGTTGATGACATGTTGATAGCGTCGAAGAACAAGAACAAAGTCCACAACATGAAATGGCTTTTGGGAAGTGAGTTCAAAATGAAAGATAAGGGACCGACCAAGAATATTTAGGGGGGGCTAGAAATCACACGGGATAGGAGATGCGGTGAATTATTTGTGTCTCAATGTGATTATCTTCAGAAGATGGTGGCTAAGTTTGGGAATTCCGAGGCAAAGGAAGTTCAAACACCTTTGGTGGTTCATTTCAAACTCTTCGGAAACACATTTGGAAGTCTCATGTATGCCATGGTGTGCACACGATCGGATTTAGCTTATGCGGCTAGCCTTGTGAGCCGGTTTATGGCCAACCTGGGAAGAGAACATTGGGAGGCAACGAAGTGGGTTCTTCGGTTTGTGAAGGGTACTTCAAATGTTGGCTTACACTACAAATGGGTGAATGAATGTGAGGCTAAGTTGAGAGAATATGTTGATGTAGACTTTGCGGGTGACTTGGGCAAGAGGCAGTTGTTGACCGGGCATGTAATCACCTTATTTAGTTGTGCGGTGAGTTGGAAGGCGCAATTACAACTAGTGGTTGAACATTCTATGACGGAGGCAGAGTACATCTCCCTCATGGAAGGTGTGGAGGAATCTCTTTGGTTGAGGGGGTTAATCAGTGAGCTCGGGATCGCGCGAAATGAGGGTGAGGTGTTTTGTTATAATCAAAGTGCGATATACTTGACCAAGAACCAAATGTATCATGAGAGGACAAAGCATATCGATATAAAGCTACACTTCATTCGAGATGTGGTTTCCGAGGGGTCCGTTGATGTTGAGAAAGTGCACACGAATGAGAATCCAACAGATATAGCTACAAAGGCCGTGATGATGATCAAGTTTTAGCATTATTGCAACTTGATCAACGTCGCAAAGTTGAGCAACTACAGGAGGACGTGGAGAATGGTGCAACGTAGGCTGTTGGTGTTGTTGGTTGTTGTTCGGTCCCTGTTCTTCTTAAAGCCAAGGTGGATATTTGTGAGTGTGGCTTTAATTCTTATTGAGCCAAGCCCAGTTTTCAAACTAAGCCAAGTTTTTATCTTTGGATTTTTATGTAAAATGGGGTGCTAGGGACTTAAAGTGTAAAATGAATTATTTTCCTTGGGATAAATATAAGCCGCGGGCATTAGCTTAGTATAAGCGGCTGAGGGGGAGAAAAATAGAAGGAGAAAATAGAACAACTCTTAGAACACACACTTTGAGAATTAAATTCTTGAGAGAAAGGAGGAAGCATTAAGAGCTTGTGATTCTTGTAATCTCGAATTGATATAGTGAACCATTCTCCAAATAGGACGTAGGACAATTTGTTCGAACCTAGTTAGTTTATGTGCTATTGTAACACTTTGAATCTATTGTAACACTTTTACAAGTATTACCTTAGGTGATGTTGTATTATATCTAACGTAAAACTTTTTAAAATTTAGGCAACACTTTTCAATATTAATGTAACACTTTTCAAAGGTTTAATTAACACTTTATAAGCTATTGTAACATTTTAAATAAATGTTGCTAGGAAAGTGTTACAATAGCTCTAATTTGTAATAGAAAGCCTGGTCTAAAGTGTTCTAACCTAACATATAAAAGTAAATGATGTGTTTCCAAACAAATCAATCTTCACCCCATGTTAATTGGTTGCTTTGGCCAGGCATCTTTTACTTTGTGATCAAAATGATTTACAAAAACGAGTTAACGAAACTGCAGCCCCCAAGTATTAGTTCAGAGATAATTGTAGTTTGATAACCATTTTTTCGAACTCCTTCTGTTAAAACTGAGTAATCCAGGTGCTCTTTGAGTCTGATTTGGTTTTGATCTCCTTCGTGGAAAACTTGCCTGCTCTTGCCTCTGCAACAAATAGAAAGAACCAGCAGTATCTAGACCAAATAATAATTAATCTATCCTAAGTGATGGAACCTGCATTTTGTCTAGCTCTAATAAGCCCCTCACTTCATGATGTAAAGAGCTAAAAGAGAAATTCTGAACAGTAATGCTAGAGCATAAACATAACTTGGCTAATTTATCAGCAGGGGATTAGCCAGTCTAAATGTGTGTTGTACCTATACACCATACGTTGCATCTTTTAGGGAGTAAGCCAATTCAAATAATTTCCATGGGTCCATGAGGCCATCTGATACGAATATCAAAATGGTTTTCAGTGTTTGGAGTAAATTTATAATTTTAATGATGGATACGTGGAAAGAGTACATCGTGTGCATGAAAAACATGCCAAGAAACATTTGAGTATCATTTTCAGGAAAGCCTAGAAGGCTTTGCCAAGAATACACAATACTCTTTTTCCCACCGGATTTTTTGGTGAGGTTGTGTAATCTTAACATAATTATAAGTGGAAAACGTCGACAACCAAAATGATACTGATGTACATCCTCGTTTCAAGAATCTCGGAAGAAAGAAGCCAGGATTTATAAATTTATAAATCCTAACATTTGGCTACATGGGCCTTGTAATAGGTGAATTTTGGGTTGAATACTATTAGCTAGTTAGGTGGTTAATTTGTAATTTTGGTTATGGCATTAAAATATCAGCCGATATTTATTTATGTTAGGATTAGATTAGGACATTTAATTGTAGTTATTTTAGGACAAAGAAGACAAATCCTATTTGAACTAGGTTTCTGCAGAATCCTGTATTCTTTGTGATTTCCGAAATCCTCCTCTATTTAAAGAGAGGTTGGCCGAATTCTACACACACTTTTTATCAATCAAATATTCAGAATTTTGAGTTATTCTCATTATCTTCATTGTTGCTTAAACCTGCAGGCTATTTAAGTT
>JAULKM010112034.1:0-22786 GCA_032355605.1 Rubia tinctorum
AGACATGGGTTTGGAAGCCTAATCAATTGCTCCCAAGGATATGTTTAGCTACTACTAATCATACTAATTAACAAAAGAAATTCAAACATTGAATCAAAATAGAACAAAGATGAAAAGATTGGAAATCTAGGGTTTTGTGCACAGAAAGTCGGGGAGATAAGAGTTGGGGAAGAAGAGAAAAAGTGTTGAGTATTTATAGTACAAAAATCCCAAAAGTAGAGTATCCAAAGCATAAAAGTCTACAAAAATGAATACAAAAGATCCTAAAATAACTATACAAAACGGACACACCACACCACTAGTAATAATGTGCAATGTATATGGGGTTGTCCTTCAATCGTGAGTTCAAATATGCCAAATACTCTTCCATTACATCATGGTCATGTTGAAAATTTAATGGGCAAAGAACCCCTATCCAACCTTTGAATTTGGAAACGGATTGTACATGCAAGAGACTATAAACATGGTTAGTCTTGTCATTGGTTAGAGCCTTTATATATACATGCAAGAGCTACACACATTATTAATTTTGATGATTTAAGTTAGGGTGATGCATTAATACTTACAATAAATGTAGTTGAATCACGGGATGCGGCACATTATTGAAATTGAACAAGTTTTCCAAATCCTCTTTCTGGATAATAGGATTATCCTGGACCAAAAATACTCACTTCTTCCACCAATTTTTTTTTTACAAACATAAGGTATGGTGTGCCGTCACAATTGTGTAGATGTCCTTAAGGGAACTATCCTTCGAGGGATTTTATGGTGGTGGCTTCATTCTAGAAACATGAGTCTTTGTCGGTTTAAGATCCCCACATGGATTGGGTAATTGTGACGGGCTACTAATCCTTTTCTCCATATATATTAAAACAACCTTTAAATTTATGTACGACACAATTCTCTCAACTCACATTTAATAGTATATCAACTATCATGTTATACCTTCTTTGTAAGCCCTTTCTCCAAAATATCCATCAAATGAATGGGTCATTCTACAAATCTTAATGATGTATTGGGTGGCATCAACTAACTTCGTTCCTAGTCGATCAAAGGTAAAGGGTGTTGACAAAAGCGGAGACAGGGGTACGGACCCACTATCACACTCTCGGTGGTAATGTGTTGAAGTTGTTGGAGAAGCACCATGAGGGGGAGTTGAAGGTGTTGGTTTAGAACTTGTAATGATTCTCTCCATGTAAAGTGTCATTTTTGTCCCATTCAATTGTTGCGAGATATAATCCATTAGTTGGCTTAATATGGATTTTAAAGCATCAATCTCTCTTTGTCAACTATTAGACGCAATAATAACCTTCGGTAGTTGAGGTTTGACAAAGATGTCCCTATTTGTACAGAGCATGCCGACACCCCATATCCGACCCAAATGTTCTTTCTTGTTTAGTTCAACCCCCAATATATCCTTCTCTTCATCCTCTATGAACATGCTGGATTCCTTTTTTTTGTTTTAAGTCCTCCTACAAAAATTACTTATAATCAATCTCTTTAGAACAAATTTTGTCTTGAATAGGCATTCATATCATATGAACTAAACGAGATGAAAAACTTATGATTTGTTTGGAAACCAACTCCGCATCTTTGGTAAGGAACTTACCCTTCTTCTTCCTACACCTTTTGTATCCCTTTAGCCATTTCCTAAAACGGGGAACCTCATCGGGTGTGAGATATTCTATAGTAGCCCTTTCTTCATCTTTCATCATTCCATGGTCTAATTTATCATCAAATATTGCCTCGAGCATTTTTTTCGTGATTATTATTGTAGCTAATGCAAAACCTCAATGACTCATTGTATGGCGCATCTTGTTTCCTCTAGAAAGCTTACTTTTTCTATCCCTTAGACCCTCTAAAATGATTAGACCGAAGGGTTCAGAATAAAAATCAACAATGTGCATTAACTTAGAAACACAATTCCCATATATTTGACCGATATCGCAATGTAGTCGGTCATGATGTCGTAATGGTCAACTGGTAAATCTGCAAAGTAGAAGACATTGTTGGAAAAATCAGTGCTTGAACTTACTTTATCTACGATTTCGCATGCTAATTAAAAACACCTATATACTGCCCGGTTACTATAGTGCGACGTCGCTTGTTCACCTAGTGTTACTCAATCTTATAGCAATGATGGATCTCTACAATTCTCAATCACTAACAAGAATACATGACTTACACATTCGACGCTACCAATGAAACTATACTCATCCTTAAGCATGTTTATCCCGCAATAAAATGTATGCATATAATTGAAAACATGTTCCCATTGTGTTCATATTTTTAAGTATGTTAATGTAAATTCTGTACAGATTGTTCATCCACTAGTTTTCTTGCAACAAAATCCTTCCAACTAAATTCACTTATGAAGGGATGCTTAATTCTTGGGTTATAGATATTCTTCCTTCCCAACACGTAATCCCGCGCCAATTTTGTTTTGAAACCTCTCCATATTTCACCAAACATTGTATGGTCATTTTTTTCAATCATGCCATATTATCACATTCGATCTGGAAGGCATATTCCATGGCCCTCTATAGTTTGTCCTTGTAAGCATCATCAACACGAAGCCACGACTGGTACAAGAAGACATCTACATTTTTCCTAGCAATTAAACCAATGTAACTAGACCGCCGATGTCTTTCTTCGCCTATGGAATTCTCGATGTGATCGAACTTTATAGGTCATTTCTTGCCTTTTCCACCATGTCAATGAATTTCTTGCAAATTGCCCTACCTCAACCTTGCCCATGTCTTTTCGAGGCAATCAAATCCCCCCTTCTTCGGGTCATTTCCTTTTATCGGTGTTAAGAAGTATACCTAAAAAAATTCCATTTTTTGATGTTAACGGGAACAACTAAAAAATTACGTTTCAAACTTTGTAATTTACATTAAATAAACACAAATGTTTTCATGAAATTGATCTTAACCAAAAGAAAATGGTGGAATTGAATAAATTAATGTCATCTCCATATGAAATCACCTACATCAAGAAGTTGAATCATGTTGTACACTGCACATATATAGAAAAATTACATCATTAAAGAAACAATAGCACCCTACAAGTATATATAGTCAACAAGGTACAAGAAAGTAAATAAAAAGTAAGGCACACAGCAGTAACAAATACTTATTCAATAATGTATCCCAAGGGATGTAGCCACAGTGACATTACGATCATCAAGTTGAAAAGATGGAAACTTACCACTACTTCTATTCATGGAATCCCCACCCATTATGGCTTCTTGCTTATTTCTAAGTTTCTCCATTTATGAATATGTTGGGGTGGATTTTGGTGTTTTTGTTTGTTGAGTTGTTAGAGGGGAAAGGATTTTTGATGAAGAACTTCGGGAACCTTGAAGGCGGGGGTGCTATTTTGGGCAATAAATGTGTTTTCAAATAATTTTGGACATTTTTACCAAGTATGGCGCATATGCCTATTCTCCCACCAGTATTGTGATGTCGCACGTGTAATGCGACATGTCCTTGTAAAATTATGTCTACCTTTGGGCCAAGAACGGCCCAATAGGTCCATTCTATATGAATGTACGATGTCACAATTATGTCTATCTAACCTCAGGATAAACCCCGCGATATTTGTGCCAAATGTTCATTTGCATGTCATGGGCTTGTTTATAGACATAATGGCCCATTCCTTTTGAATAACCGACGTCGCCAATTATTCGTCCTCCACTCTCTAACCAAGAGCCATCATGCAACTTCGCATTGTAGGTTTTTATTCATTTTTAAATCTGCAATTAGGACAAAAAACATAAAATTTTATTAGGTACATAGTGTTTTCCTTTTCAAGCTACTAGTTTAAAATAGTAATACGCGTGGCAGAGTTTGAACATTGCCTTTTGGATGGTTATAATTGTTAAACTCATGTACAATTGATGTTTTTGAAGGCAAAAGCCCATGATGATGTAGCGATTACAAACTCATTTCCTTATAAGGCCACAAATAGTTAACCTAAAGAAGTGAATTGTCAAGATGGACGAGAGTTTGACAATAACTTGTTCAACGGCTAAACTTGCTGAAGGTTGGTGACTGGGTTAGTTGCTCTTGTTCTAGGCATCACTAAATCAGGTCTTTCTACTCAATATTTTTTCCTGTTTGAATATAGTAATAGCTTTTGAGATTTGACTAGTGTAAGTTGGACACTAGCAAGTTCCACTGCTACGATTGTTGGAAGCTAGCAGTGTAGTCGATGTTCTTCTAGGCCTAACGAAATCAAATATTTTAATTAACCAATGGTCTGGGGTTTAAATTTCTTTCAATACACCATTGTGATACTAATATGGTTTAAGCAATACATGATAACCAATCTTACACGAGTCCTACGTGTAGTGGGATCATTGATCGCAAAGTTTTTTACTATAAATCCAATGAACTACCAACATCATTACATGTGTAATCTACACACACTAACGTCCAAGAACATTTTGTAACAACCGCTGGGTTGGCTGTACCAATCGGCCCAGAATAATTTATGGGCAATCTCGCAAACATGTCAGTCATCCTACGGTCTTGTCGACTTAGTTACTTAAGTCGTAGATAATGATTCAGATTCCATTAGTAATAGCCCACTGAAAATTGAGTGGGTCCAAAAATAATCCCTTACCTGGTAGGTATGGTCAGTGACATCGCACGCCTTTTGTCAAATTGTCATCATTTGTGAAATAGACTGTGGCTTCACAATGTTGATTAAAATGACACTGTACATGGTACAATATATAAACTACTCAGACCGACCACATCATATTCTCATACATCGACATCACACCCAAGCTCCTATTTTTGGAAAAATCAGTCCAAAAACCGTCAAATGAATCAACAAACTGCCCACCCTTATAAATAATCTACCCCATTCCCTTTCAACTAATCTTAGTTTCATTCAATTCGAAGGGTACCCCTCACAAAACCCTAACCAAGGTAACTATTTCTTACAACGATGAATTCAAATGTTTGTTTACTTTCATTTACTTATTTCCATCCTATTATGTTCCTATCATTTCAACACGAATGAATGTGGTGTTTGATTGAGTTTTCTCCATTATTTAGTTTATGGGGTTTCTTTTTTTAGGTTTTGATTTTGACATTTCAGGCTTAGGTGCAATGTTTGGTTTTTTTTTCTGCCCGAAACATGTTGAGCTTGATGTTAATGTAGCTGTGTGTAAATCTTGTGCTTATTTAGTTAGCTTTCATTGGCGTTTATGACCATTAGGGTATACCTTGCACATATTTTTGCCTTAATCGATATGACGTGCGACATCGCAGTTTCATGCTTATGAATATGCGACTTCACAGCTGACATATCTTGACAACAGTTCTGAGAAGTATTTACGATCTCTGTCAATAAATACAATCCAGTCACTAATGGTCTGTCTGACTAACCTTCACCTATTTTTTGTTCAATAGATGTCTCCAGTGAAACAAACTGCGAAAAGGGCCAAGGTCCAGAAAGATGGAGCTAGTTACTCTAGCTTCAAAAAGTCGAGGACCGTTGATGAACCTCCATCTCCTACATTCAATGAAAAATGCTTCTTGTCTAAAGAAAATAAGATGTATTTGGTAATTGTGAAGAATAGAAGAATGAATGAGGTCAGATGCATGCGGCTCGAGGACGTGAAATCGCTCCACTTAGATGTTTTCCTAAGGCCATTCAAACATTCGAGGATTGTGGGGTTCATTTTCCTCGACAAGCTAAACTATGAGATGTAGGTCAAGGAGTTCTATGCAAATTTAAAGCATTTAACTAACACAAACTACACAATAAGAGTGAACGACATGACTATGCAGCTGAATACAAAGGTGACCAATAGGCATATTTGTTGTACCATTGGAGGATATAATCAGCAAGAGGTTGTGATGATACAAGTCTATTACAGAGGCTCTTGGATTCGTAGATCCAACAAGGATGATCCGGACGGGGCCTTTGAGCCCAACCATAAGGTCAAGAAGTATTTCACTATTAAAGTGGGCAACGCGTTGATCACCCCGAGGTCCGTCAAGATTGATGTACTGGAACTTGAGGAGAGAATGATGTACAACATCAATGTGCAAATTATTGTAACTATTGAACATCCTTCTGAGTGCGCTATCAATGATACTGTATTGTACTACCACATTGTGGAGAAGAAGGTATTCGACCCTGGTTACACCATTATCAACGAGATGCACATGACGTCCCTCACTTCGAAGAGTCGCACCTTCCCCTATGGAAACCTTATCACTGCCCTCTCAAAGAAAAAAAAGTGAAGATCAAATCAACTGTCAAGATCAAGATGAGGTACTATGATAGGAACTACTTCGTCAAGAAGCACTGGCACTGGGAGGCGGGGACGTGGTTTAATCGCAACGTCCCCAAGGGCAATATTGAAATGCCTACCAGCCCTGTCCCGAAGTTACTCCATCTTATTATCAAGCCACCACTATTGTTCTACCAATGAGTATGGAAGTTCATTTATTTCCATCTCATTACCAATCGTTGCCAATTTTAAATTGTTACCATTTTATAACATTAATAATAATTTGTTTTTTCAAATAAAGGACGGAAGCACAATACATGGGGCATTATCATGATGGACTTGGTAGAGACAAAGGCTCCTGCACACCGCATGGAACGCCATGTGTTCTAGTTGATAATGGAGTTGGCAGACATGAAAGAAATGTTTGTCGATGCTATCAATGCACCTCATGTGAACCCAATGATGACTGAACCTTATGATGAAGTACAATCCACTGAGGAAGATGACTCTGAGGAAGAGGAAGAGATCCCAGTCTATGAGGCAAGGGCAGAAGGAGATGAGGACAAGGGGCTAGCCGACAGTGAAGACGGCTCAGACACTAGCGGTGGTGAGACCGAGATTGAGTCAAAAAAAGATGGGAGGAAGCATTTGATATAGGCATTCGATTATGGAAATTCATCGGAAGACGATGATCCCAACCCTCGCATGTCACCCTGGCCTTGATTACCTTGTACTAGTATTTGTATTTGATATTAGTGAACTACGGATTTGGTCCCTTTTATGGATTCTATGTTAGTGTTCGTGTTAATGGTTTTAGTAGAATATAAAATAGGTGTTTAGCTGCTGTGAACATGGAATGAGACCTTAAATGGATCATTCCATGTTCTGATTGATTGTGTTCAGAAGTAATGTTATTAAAGGAAAACTGAACATATGCAATGTCGCACTATATTCACACATAATTAGATCGGTTCAAGAGAGGGGTTACTGATATGCTAGCAACATTGCATAAATTAATTGATTTAGGCACTGACTTCGACCGATGGGCAGCTGTGATATCGCCGTGACCAATTGTTGGAGACCGAATCAGTCAATGACTATTAATGCATCATCGAATACTCTATTTCATCAAAAATTATATTAAATTATCATGCCATGACCTTACATTCGTGAAGTTGCACACAACATGTCGTCTACACCGATTTGTCCACCGACATCGTTGCGATGTTGATTATTAAGTTTCTACATATAATTAATGGATCATTTTTGGGAGATTAAAGATAGAGTTAGGATTACCAAATACATTAAAACAATGACATTACCATAAACATTCAATAAGGGTGTTTGAAATGACGTGTAGATCCAAACTATGTTTTCTTCTTCCACTTCTTTGATTTGGGGTGCCTCTCAATCCACACGCCTTTTTCGTGGTCTCTCATCAAAGCTAGATCCACCCAAAATACCTCTTTCTGACCAATAGTACTCGTGTTTGGTGGAGTGTGTAATAATTTTGGACAGTTAAGATGGGCAAAAATCTCCCACAAATTGACTTTTACCCAGAATGACCACTGATTTCCTAGAATCATAAGGATCGGCAACATAAAACTCTTGTGTAGCCTGGGAAGCAAGGATGTATGGATCACTAGTTGAACGAGTCCTCGTTAAATAGATGAATATGAAATCTAAGTCATCTACCGATGCAATAGAATTGTTATCAACCCACTTGCATGAGAAAAGTGGTACCCTGGAAATCGTGTAGACTAGTTCGCATACTTCCTCAATCACGCAATTGTAACACATGTTCCCATAAAACAAAAATGCCACTATTCTGTATAGTGGTGTGTGTATCCTATTCAGGGGTTGAGAAGGTAAACCCATTATTGTCAAAGCTCGTGAAAGAAATTGAAGTTTGAGAAGGCATGAAGGCTAACCAATTCATGGTGTCACCGTGACTTTCTCTGACTACTATATGTCGCAACCAATCAATGAAGGTGTGATTGTGTTCAGAAAGTACTTGCTTCTCCAACCAACTAGGGTGACGCTCTTTGATAGTTGTCATGTGCATATCCACGTGGTTGTTCTGTAAAACATATAAGTGTTCTTTCATCAACTTGTCGGGGGTCACTAACCTGGTTGTTCCTTTTCATAAACCTTTGCCACACACTCTGTCACCATAGATCGGTTTTTGTACACCAACCGACTCTTGATTCTTCATGAATTTCATACAGTATTCTACCACCTTCTCGGTCACATACCTTTGCACAATACTAGCATCCAAATGATATTGATTTTTCAAATAACCCTTGAATATCTTCATATACCTCTCGAAGGGATACATCCATCAAAGATTTAAAAAAAGGACTACATATCAATACCTCCCGTACAACGTGAACCAATAAGTTCACCATGAAGTCAAAGAATGTGAGAGGGAAATGCATCTCTAACTCATACAACACAATTACTATTTCCTCCAATGATTCATCAAATTTCAAATGCCTAATCTCCTTGCAACATATTTTCTTGAAGAACCAACACAATCGGGTAATACACTTTCTGACAAGAGTTGGAAAGATGGATCCAATCGCAACTGGGAAAAATTATTAAATCAAACAACGTGAATCATGCAATTTCATATTACCCAATTGCAATCCCTTTTCGGATGCTAGATTCCTAACCCTAGAAGAGTAGCCAGTTGGGACAATCATACCTTTGAGACTGGAACATATCAACTCTTCCTCACCTTTTGAAAGAGTGTAACAAGCAGCAGGTAAGTATAAGTACGTCTTCGATCTCCACTCCTCGGTACCCAATTCTGGTCTAATTCCCATTTCAACCATATCTTTCCTTGACTTCGCTTAATCATTTCTCTTACCCGGGATATTCATCAGAGCACCAACCAAACTGTCATATACATTCTTTTCAATATACATCATGTCCAAATAGTGTCGCACGTCAAGGGACTCCCAATATGGTAGTTCAAAAAATGGAACATTTCTTCCAACTGTCGGCAACCTTCGGTTTCCTCTTACTTTTCCCAAAGTTATTTCAAAATTTATGCAACATGTTTGAGATTAACGCACCTCTTAATACGGAGAAGGAGGCACTAACTCAATCTTGCCATTAAATTCAGCACGCCAATTCCTCCACCGATGATTTGTTGGAAGCCATCTCCGGTGCCCGAGATACATAGTCTTGCTTCCATACCTCAACTGACAATATTCTGTTCCTTCCAAATAAATGGGGAAAGCCTTTCAACCCTTGACAGAATATCCAGACAAGTTTTCATATGTAGGAAAGTCGTTAACAATGCAGAAGAGCAAGGCTTTAAACTAAAAAAAAATCATTCTGAAAACCATAATACATGCGCAAACCCAGATTCCACAGCTTCTTAAGTTTATCCACAAAGGGGTATAGGAACACATCAATATCGTTCCCCGATCGATTAGGACCAGAGATTATTATGGACAATGTATTAATGTACTTCCTTTTCATCCATAACCATGGGGGCAAGTTGTAAATCACTACCATCACCGGACACGGGCTATGATTGCTGCTCATATTGTTGAATGAGTTTATTCGATCCGTGCACAAACCAAGCCTCAAGCTACGTGGCTCTTTCCCAAAGACAAGAAATGCCGCATCTATATTCTTCCACTGATCACCATTCGCCAGACGACTAAACATTTTGGGATCCAAAATTGTTAGATCTGCATGCCAACTCATTTTTTTCATCCTCGGGATTGTAAAACAATCGTATCAACCGAGAAATGGTAGGTAGATATCATACAACCTATACAGGTCCCTTTTTCATCCGCTGATTACCAATTTCTCCATCAACCTCCACCTCTTTCAATTTGAACCTAGGAGCATTAAATTCCGGGGATACCTCCACATTTAAGTGATTTCCCCTATGAAAGCTACAAGCATTCCAATAGGCGTAAATCTTTTCATAATCCACACTACAAGAAAACACACCTATTACTCCGCCCATTCTACCTCGGTTTTCTGCCTTAAGCCAAATAACCAAGGTAAAATGCTCTTTTACCTCCGTTCATTTTTTTAGAAGTAAAAAATATTATTTACCTCAATTATGAAAAAACAAGGTAGATAATACAATTTTTTACCTCAGTTGTATGGTAGCTAAGGTAAATGTTAATTTAATTTGAAGTAAATGGTTTCCAAGGTCGCTGTGATGCCTGCAACATGTGTCAGTCCAAGCACAACTAGTCATTCATGAAATACGTGACATCGCAATACTATTCATTTTGACCGAACGTGTCACGACTCTGAGAAGTGATCTTGCTTCTATCGGGATTTGTTAAGTATGTGCTGGTCCTCTGATCAAAGTCAAACGTAAATTCCAAAATATTCTTCCATGTTCAAGGTGGTTACAAGATCCAATGCCTCATTGTTGATGGTGATCCAATTCCTAAGATATGATACTTAGCAATGTGTACTTATATTGTTGTAATATGTGGAAATGTCCATGGATAAAACCCATTGTTTTGACGAAGATCGAACAAGTGAGGAATATGGATCTTTTATAACTAAATAAATTAAATATGCATTCGCCAATGCAACGATGGAGAATTTTTCATATGTGTATTGTCCTTGCAAGAAGTTTTAGAACACCTCTATTCATAAAGATGTTATCGGTTTGAAGGATGACTTTTTTATATATAGTTTGAACCATCATACAAAATTTGGTTCTAGCATGGGATGAACGTGGATGGTCATGCTAGAAATTAAGTAGATCACCCCGAGAAGGATGATTGGATTGATGAATTGGTTAAGGAGGTTGTCAAGAACTACAGTGGCAATTTAAACACACTTTCAGACTTGCCCGGATATGATGAAACACGTCTATACGATGGATGCCCTAAAGGAACAACATCATTGAAATCTACACTGCATTTGATGAATGTGAAAGCTAAGTATTCCTATAGAGATGTTGGTTTCTCCGCTTTATTGAAAGGGTTGAAAGAAATGCTTCCAGTTGGCAATCGAATACCATAAATGGTACATGAGGCAAAGAAGGCACTATGTCCGATGGGCATGGATTATGAAAAGATTCACGCCTGTCAGAAATATTTTATCTTGTATAGGGGAAATCACTTGAATGCGAAGGTATGCCAGAAATGCTATGCTCCTAGGTTCAAATTGAATGGGGTGGAGGTTGACGGAGAAATTGGTAATCGGTGGACAAAGAAGGTTCATGTCAAGGTTGTATGGTATATATCTATCATTCCTTGGTTAAAAATATTGTTTAACAATCCTAAGGATACAAAAAATTTGAGTTGGTATGCAGATCAGACAGTGGTTAATCTCAAAGTTATTAGTCATCCGGCGGATGGTGATCAGTGGAAGAAGATATATGTGGCATTTCCTGTCTTTGGGAAAGAGCCACTTAACTTAAGGCTTGGTTTGTGCATGGATGGAGTAAACCCATTCAGTAATATGAGCAACAATCATTGTTCGTGGCCAGTGATGGTAGTGATTTAAAACTTGCTCCCATGGTTATGCTTGAAAATGAACTACATTAATATGTTGTCGCTAATGATCTCTGTTCCTAAGTATCCTGGGAACGATATCGATGTGTACCTATCCCTCTTGGTGGATAACCTTAAGAAGTTGTGGAATCCGGGCTAAACATGTATGATGGTTTTTGGAAGGAGTTACTTGATTGTAAATCCTTATTTTTTTGCACTGTTAACAACTTTCTTGCATATGGAAGCTTGTCTGGATATTAAGTAAAGACCTATCCCATTCGGAAAGAAGGAACATAATATTTTCAGTTGAGGCATGAAAGCAAGACTGTGTATCTTGGGGTCTTCAAACAAGCACCGATTAAGGAATCGGTGCCCTGAATTTAATGGCAGAGTTGAGTTGGCACCTCCTCCTCCCATATTAAAAGGTGCATTAATCTTGAATATGTTGCGTAGTTTTCCAAATAACTTTAGCAAGAGGAAGAAGAAACCGAAGGTTTCCTGAAGTTGGAAGAAACGTTCTTTTTTGAACTACCATATTCGGAGTCCCTTGAAGTGTGACACTATTTGGACGTGATGCATATTCTAAAAAATGTATATGATAGTTTGGTTGGTACTTTTATGAATAACCTGGGTAAAACAAAGGATGGAGCAAAGTCACCATAATTGGCTCCCGAGGAGATGTACTTGCCCACTGCTTGTTACACTCTTTCAAAAGGTGAGAAAGAGTTGATATGTTCCAGCCTCAAAGGTATGGTTCTCCAGACGAGCTACTCTTCTAGGGTTAACAATCTAGTATCCAATAAGATATTGAGATTGGGTAATATGAAATCTCATGATTCACATTGTTTGATTCAATCATTTCTCTCGGTTGCGATCAGATCAGTCTTACCAATTCATGTCAAAAAGTGTATTACCCATTTGTGTCGCTTCTTCAAGGCAATATGTTACAAGGATATTAGGCGTCAGAAATTGGAGGAATTGTAGGAGGAAATATTAATTGTGTTGTGTGAGTTAGAGATGTATTTCCCTCCTTCATTATTTGATATCAAGGGTGCACTTGTTGGTTCACGTTGTACGTGAGGTCTTGTTATATGGTCCTATTTATCTTCGATAGATGTATCCCTTCAAGAGATATTCAAGGGTTATTTGAAAATTCAATTTCATCCAGATGCTAGTATTCTGCAGATGTATGTGACCGAGGAGGTGGTAGAATACCGTATTGAATTCATGAACAATCAAGAGTCGGTTGGTGTACCAAAACTGTGCCATGGGGACATAGTGTGTGGTAAAGGTTTTCAGAAAGGAAAAACCAGGTTATTAAACCCCAACAAGTTAATGAAAGCATACTTATATGTTTTGTGCAACTCAGATGTGGTTTGCTCGTACGTGGATATGCACATGGAAACTATCAAAGAGCACCATCCGGGTTGGTCGGAGAAGCAAGTACATTATGAACACAATATCACCTTCATAGATTGGTAGCACCATACATTAGCCGAAGAAAGTCACGATGACACCATGAATTGGTTATCCTTCAGGCCTTCTTCAACTGCAATTTCTTTCACACGCTATGACATGAATGGGTTTACCTTCTCAACCATTGAATGGGACACACACCGCTACATAGAATAGTGGCGTTAGCATTCTTACAGAAGCTTTACATGTAAGAAGCATGAAGAATATGAATACTTTTTTTGGGAACATGTGTTACAATGGCATGATTGAGGAAATATGGGAACTAGTCTACACAAGTTTAAGGGTACCACTTTTCAAATGCAAGTGTGCTGATAACAATTCTGGTGCATCAGTGGACAACCTAGGCTTCACAGTCGTCACTTTGAGATCCATAAATCCTTGCTTCCCAGGTACACAGGTGTTTTATGTTACTGATCCTGGCGATTCTAGAAAATCAGTGGTCATTTAGAGTAAAAGTCAATTTATTGCAGATTGCTCTCCATCTTCACTGTTCGATATTATTCCACACACTTTACCTAGCACGATTACTGTGGGTCAGGAAGAGGTATTTGGGGTGGAGCTAGCTTTTAAGAGAAACCACGAAGAAGGGGTGTAGATTGAGAGGCACCCTAAATCAAAGAAGTGGAAGAAGAAGAAAATTTGGATCTTCTTAAATGTTTATGAGACTGTACTTGTTTTAATGTATATGGTAACCCTAAGTATTTCTTAATATTCTAAAAAATGATGAATTGATTCTATTGGGACACTTGATAATCGACATTGCAAAGACATCGGTGGACAAATTGATATAGACCAGATGTTGTGTGCGACTTCACGAATGTAAGGTCATGGCATGAAAATTGAATAGAATGTTTATGAAACAGATTATTCGATGTCGCATTAGTAGTCGGACTGATTTAGTCTGCAATAATTGGTCACAGTGACGCCGCAGCTACCCATCAGTTGAAGTCGGTGCCTAACTCAATTAATTCATGCAATGTCGCTAGCATATCGGTAACCCCTCTGTTGAACCAATCTTATGATGTGCGAATATAGTGTGACATTTTATATGTTCAGTTTTCATTTGAAAACATTACTTCCAAACATAAACAACCAGAACATAAAATGTTTCATTTAAGGATCTCATTCCAAGTTCACAATACCTAAACACCTATTTTTTTATTCTACTAAAACCATTAACAAGAATACTAACATAGAATCCATATCACAAACACTAACATATAATCCATAAAACACAAATGCTAACATAGAATCCAAATCACATCCTGCCATGTCATAAAAGGGACCAAATCCATAGTTCACTAAAATCAAACACAAATACTACTACAAGGCCATCAATGCGAGGGTGGCATGCGAGGGTTTAGATCATCGTCTTACAATGAATTACCATAGTCGAATATATATTTCAAATGTTTCCTCCCATCTTCTTCCAACTCAATCTCGGTCACACTACTGCCGATGTCCGTGCCATTTTCACTGTTGGTTAGCCTCTCGTCCTCATCCCCTGCTGCCCTTGCCTCATATACCGGGATCTCTTCCTCTTCCTCGGAGCCATCTTCCTAATTGGAGTGTACTTCATCAACAAGTTCAGCAATCATGGGGTCTACATGAGGTGCATTGATAACATCGGCAAACATTGCTTTCAGATCGAATAACTCTGTCATCACCTGGTGCACATGGGGTTTCGTGCAATGTGCAAGCGACTTTGTCTCTACCAAGTCCATCATGATAATGCACCATATACTGCACTTTAATCTTTTATTTGAAAAATAAATTATTGCTAATGCCATAAAATGGTAACGATATAAAATGGGCAATAATTGGTAATGAGATAGAATTCAATGGACTATCATACTCATACGTGGGACAATAATGGAGGATTGAATATACGTTGTTGCATTTACCGATAGAGTACCTTTGGGACCGGGTTGGGTAGGAACTTCAAGAATGCCCTTGGTACATTGCAATCAAACCACGTGCCCGCCTCCCAGTGCCAGTACTTCTTGTCAAAGTTGTTCCGATCATAGTACCTTAGCTTAATCTTAACAGTTTATTTGATCATCACTTTTTGCTTCTCCAAGAGGGCAGTGATGACGTTTCCATAGGGAAAGGTGCGACTCTTCAGAGCAAAGGACGCCGTTTGCATCTCGTTAATGATGGTATAACCAGGGTCAACTACCTTCTTCTCCGCGATATGGTAGTACAAGACCGTACCGTTGATAGTGCACTCGGACGTATGTCCAACGGGTATGGGAATTTTCACAATGATTTTGTACATCATCCTCTCCTCAAGTTCTTGTACATCAATATTGATGGATCTCGTGGTGATGAACGTGTTGCCCACTTTAATCTTGAAGTACTTCTCGACCATACAGTTGGGGTCGAGGGCCCCAACCGGATTATCCTCGTTGGCTCTAGGAGGCCAAGAGTTCCTGCAATATACTTGTATTGGGACAACCTCTGGCTGATTATCTCCTCCAATGGTGCAACCAATCACCTCGTTGATCACATTCATCGTCGGTTGCATGGTCACGCTGTTCATTCTTGTTGTATAGTTCGTGTTGGTTACACGCTCGAAACTGGCGTAGAACTCCTTGACCTCCATATTGTAGGTTGGCTTATCGAGGAAAATCAACCCCACCATCCCCGAAGGTTTTAATGGCTCTAGGAAAATATCTAAGTGGAGCAGTTCCACTCTCAAGCTGCATGCATCTGACCTCCTTCACTCTTATTTTCCTCATAATTGAAAAATATATGCTTCTCATTTTCCTTGGACAAGAAGAATTTCTTATTGAATATAAGCGATGGAGGTTTGTTAACGGTCCTCGACTTTTTAGAGTGGGGGGAACTAGCTCCATCTTTCTAGCCCTTGGCCCTTTTTGCGATATGCTTCACTGGACACATCTATTGAACAATAAAATGGGTGAAGGTTAGTCAGACAGACTATTCACTGTTTAGATTGTATTTATTGACCAAGATTGCAAATACTTTGCAGACTGTCGACAAGATCAATATGTCAGCTATGAAGTCGCATAATCATAGGGATGAATCTACGATGTCGTACATCATATCGATTAAGTTAAAAATGTGTGTGAGGCATACCCAACTGGTCATAAATTCCAATGAAAGTTAACTAAATAAGCAGAAGGTTTACACAGATTTACTTTAACAACAAGCACAACCTGTTTTGGGCAGAAAAAAAACCATACATTTCTTCTAAGCCTAAAACGTTGTACATGTATATTAGGTTTTCATCCTAAAATGAATTTATGCATGTGATCCCAAATTCTAAGCCCAAGATAAATAGTATGGGAAGAATATTCCGGGGTAATATTAATTATAACAGTTTTGGAACGGACGTGAAAATTAAATATGACTATTGTCGGGCAGCGTAATTCTACTTAATCAAACATGTATTGGTCAAATACTTACTTGTGTAAGATGCTTGACTAATTATGGGTGAAAAGGATTGCCCTGTTTATACAAGTGGATATGTTATTTGGACCAACGATGGGGCAGGGCTCGAAAATTGACTATGGTAGTAGGGTTGACTAATCATCTTCCTGTAATGAAAATACGATGTAATTGCTTGAAATTGATATAATAAGCCATCGGATGACACCGTCTATGAATAGGCACAACTAATATTAACCTTCGGACGGGTAATAGAAAAATGTTCCCTCACACATGTAATGATGTTGAAAGTTCGTGGGTTTTATAGTAATACATTTCATGATCAATAACCCCGCTACATGTAGGACTTGTGTGATATTGACTATCACGTCTTTCCTCAAACCATATTAGCATCAGAACGGTGTATTGAAATAAATTTAAACCCTAAACCATTTTTAATTGAAAAGGTCTATTTCATAAGGCCCAGAAGAACATCGGTTACTCTACTGATTTCCAACAATCTTAGCAGTGGAACCGACTAGTGTCTAACCTACACTAGTTGAATCTCAAAGGCTATTACTATATTCAAGCAGGAAAACTTATTTAGCTGAAAGCCAACCCAATCAACAAACCCAATAACTAACCCAATAACCAACCCAATTACCAACCCAATTACTTGCAGTGATTTAGTAATGCCTAGAACAAGAACAGCCAACCCAATCACCAACATTCAACAAGTTTAGTCGTTGAACAAGTTATTGTCAAACCCTCGTTCATCTTGATAACTCACTTCTTCAGGTTAACTGTTCCTGGATGTATAAGGAAAGGAGTTTGTAATCACTACATTATCATGGGCTTTTTCCTCGAAAAACATTGCTTTGCAATGTACATGAGTTTAACAATCATAATCGTCCAAAATGCAATCTTCAAACCCTGTCATGCATATTACTGTTGTAAACTAGTAGGTTGAGAGTGAAAACACTATGTACCTAATAAAATTTGGTTTTTTTCTTCACGGAAGATTAAAAATGAATAAAAATCTACATTGCGAAGTCACGTGATGGCTCTTGGTTAGCGAGTAGAGGACGGACAGTAGGCGGTATCAGTTATTCAAAGGGAGCGGGCCATTATGTCCATGGACAAGCCCATGACATGCGAATGAACATTAGGCATCACCGACATCGCGAGGTTAATTTCATATCACGAGGTTAGATCGACATAATTGTGACATTTTACATTCATATGCAACGGGCCTATTGGGCCATTCTTGGCCCAAAGGTAGACCTAATTTTACAAGGGACCGACATGTGGTATTACATGTGCGGCATCGTAGTACTAGCAGAGGGCTGAAAACTGAGTTAAAAAGCCCTGCAGAACCGAGGTAATATGTGTTGTCTCTTGTAGTGCCATGCCCATCGGACATAGTAACTTCTTCACCTCATGTACCGTTTGCGGTATTCTATTGCCAACCAGAAGCATTTTTTTCAACACTTTCAACAAAGCGGAGAAACCAACATCACTGTAGGAATACTTAGCTTTCACATTCATCAATTGCAGTGTGGCCTTCAATACCATCATTCCTTCAAGGCATCCATCGTATACAAGTGTTTCATTATGTCTGTGCAAGTACGAAAATCTATTAGGATTGCCACTGTTGTTCTTGACAATCTCCTCAACCAACTCATCCATCCTATCATCCTTCTCAGGCTGATCTACCTCATTTCTAGTATGATCATCCACGTTCTCCCTAAGCTAGAACCAAATTTTGTATGATGGATCAAAACCATATATAAATAAGTCATCCTTCAAACCGATAACATTTTCATGAATAGCGGTGTTCCGACACTTCTTGCATGAACAATACACATACAACAAATTCTCCTTCGCGGCATTGGCGAATGCATATTTAATGAATTTAGTTTAAAAATATTGATATTCCTCACTTGTAAAATCTTCGTCAAAACAATGGGTTTCATCCATGGGCATTTCTACATATTACAACAATATAAGTGCACATTGTTAAGTATCATATCTTAGGAAGAATGACATACAATTATATTCATTCAATACATGGATTCATAATATATGCATATTGATTAGAGAAACATATATTTATGTACCTTCAGTATCATGCTCCCATAACATCCACTATATATAATTATGAAATGCCCATATTCAATCAACCCATACTTAAACACATACTCTCATATCAATTGAACTAACCTAGAACCCAATTTTGAAGATGAAAATACAAATTTAGGAATGGAAGACTTACTTGCTACTAGAGTGGAGAGTTAAATCACAATCCACATCCTTATATTGCCCACCATTAACAATGCGGCATTGGATCTTGTAAAGCCACCTTGAATGTGGAAGAAGATTTTGTGATTTATGTTTGACTTTGGTCATAGGACCAACACATACTTAACAAATCCGGACAGAAGCGACGTCGCTTCTTAGAGTCATGATACATTCGGTCAAGCCGAATAGTTATGCGATGTCGCGTATCACATGAATGACTAGTTCTGCTTGACAGACACATGTTACGTGTCGCACTGACCTTGGTTACACTATTTACTTCAAATTAAATCAACATGTACCTTGGCTACCATACAACCGAGGTAAAAAAAACATATTATTTACCTCGGGTTTTTCATAACCGAGGTAAATAGTAATTTTTAATTGTGAAAAAATGTGAACCGAGGTAAAAGTACCTTTTGCCTCGGTTATTTGGCCTAAGGAAAAAAATTGAGGTAAAATGGGGGTATTAATAGGTGTGTTTTCTTGTAGTGGGGTTTTGTTGAGGATTCAAATTATGAACATTGTAATAAAACTAGCTTGTTAGAAACCAATCCATTGTGAGTGTCAAGGGTAAAGCTACAACAGTTTGTGTGCGACGTGCGTTTATATATATTTTAGAGCATATGTGCCAATATTTAAATCTTAATTAGTTACTCATAATACCTTAAATAATAAATTTCAATGGATGTGGAGATTATTATTCTGAATGCTAGCTCCAACAATTTATTACATCCTGAGTTACCTCACATGAGATCGATTTTTCAGCTTCCAAGTTTTGTTCCAGTTTTTCAAGCCCAAGGACTACATAGGTCAATTTTAATTTCTATCGGTACTTTAATTGGAATGATTATATTTATTTATTAGTAGAATGAGCCTGGAATAAGTTTTGACTTGTTATATTTATGAATTTTGGGTTTTATTCTTGAAATTCCAATTTAAGATCTCTGAATGAATTATTTGTTTCTAGCTAATGTATAAAAATAAATATCATAGCATAAGATATGTATTATAAATTTTTTTCTGAAACAATTTAAAAATATACTAGGGTTTTTGCATTTTACAAAAATTTCATTATAATTCTTCATTTAGTATTTTGAGTTCAATGCGCATGCTCAAAATGTGTCCATGAGTAATGTGCATGTGCATGTGTATGTGAATGTGCATTTTAAAATAACTAAAAAATGAATTCCACCACAATTTACTCTCTCGGTTTCACTGTTAGGGATACACTTTTCTTTTCTTTTTTGTTTCGTTTATATTGGTATTTCTTTTTGGAATGATTTCTTGAATTCATCCCCTCATTAATTCCACCTTTTCTTTTCAAACTCAGTATCATCCATTCATTATAAATCCATGTGATAAATTACAAGTTTCAATATTAGTGGAATGGAGTTAGTACTCATATATTTTGTAAAAACCACATAAACTACGTAAATATCATATAAGAGAATTAACATTACTGGAAATGTTGCGAAATATAAAATAAAGTATTGGATTCCATGGATTATTAAAAGATAAATAATGTATATTTAGAAATGATCAAATTTTACTTTTAAGCATTGTTATTGATTGTTGTGGTGATAGTAGGCGTCATCTTTCAGCACCACTACAAATATGAGCCATCGTAACACTTTCTTTGCAACATTTATTTAACATATTACAATAGCTTATAATGTGTTACTTAAACTTTTGAAAAATGTTACATAAATATAGAAAAGTGTAACCTAAATTTTAAAAAGTGTTACATTACATCTAATGTAACATCGCCTATAGTAATACTTATAAAAGTGTTACAATAGCACCTAAAGTAACACTTTTACAAGTATTACCTTAGGCGATGTTACATTAGACCTAGCGTAACACTTTTTAAAATTGAAGCAGCATTTTTCAAAAGTTTAAGTTACACTTTATAAGGTATTGTAACATTTTAAATAAGTATTGCGAGTAAAGTGTTACATTAGGATTAGTTTATAGTAGTGCAGAGAGCTGGCAATGGGAGAAGATTAAGGTGGATATTTAAACTTAAAACACACTTTGATTTTGGAAGGCCCGAGAATTGACACGATAAAATAACTCATAAATGTTAGTTTGATTGATCAGTATTGTTTCAAGAATGTCATAGTTATGAGGTAATCGAACTCATTAAGAGCCCTCAGGTTGCATTTCTTTCCCTCTCGTTCCTCTATTGTTGACTTTATTTCAGCGACACTTTATTTCAGCGGTTAACCATGAAAGGAAGATACTCATGAAAGGGAAGAAATCCTTATCAGACCCAACTGGTTATTTGTCTTCTTGTTACGTACGCCTGGGTCCCACACCATTCCACTGGAATTATGTATAGGGAGAGCTTCGTTGTTGAGTTAACCTCTCCTCGACTTTTCTATGCGGTGTGAATTTTCCATTTGCCGACCTTTACTACATATAACCGAAACAATCGATGATTCTGTGCTGCTCTTGGTGCTTTCACCGCTTGCTGTTGTTCGGAGTTGCTCTCAATTGATTGATCTGATTTAAAAAATTGGCTCGGCAGATAAGTGAAATTGAGAGTATTTAGTATAGTTCACTACTACAAATTAGAGTTATCGTAACATTTTCTTTGCAACAGTTATTTAAAATGATGCAATAGCTAATAAAGGGTTACTTAAACCGTTGAAAAGTGTATCCTAAATTTTAAAAAGTGTTACATTAGATCGAATGTAATATCGCTTAAGATAATACTTGTAAAAGTGTTACTACAAGTTCAAAGTGTTACAATAACACCTAAAGTAACATTTTTACATGTATTACCTTAGGCGATGTTACATTGGACCTAACGTAACACTTTTTAAAATTTAGGTAACACCTTTCAATTTTTATGTAACACTTTTCAAAAGTATAAGTAACACTTTATAAACTATTTTAGCATTTTAAATAAGTGTTGCAATGAATTAAAGTGTTACATTATCCTTAGTTTGTAGTAGTGGTTGGAATTTTTTTATTTTTGTAGAAAAATAAACTGGAGGAATATTTTTTCATTGCTTTTTGCAAAATATTATGTGGGTAGTGTATGCGTGTCGTGCATTTTTGTGCATGCATGCTTTGCGTGCGAGATGAATTGCCTTACTTTTTCTCTCAAACCTATGAAAGTATCTATTTCAATGTTGTTCACATTTAATATATATTGAGATAAAACACTAAATAATAAACATATTTAAAACAATTGTGTACACAGGTTAGACAGATCTGCAAAACAGGATTCTCTTTAAAATGTATTTATAGCAAAAATTAAAAAATGGAACTAGCAGGGGGAGTTGTTGCATTGTGATTCTCCTCAAAAGTACATCATTTCTTTCTATTTTAGATTTTTTTCCTTTTCTTAATTCTTATTCTTGAAACAAAATAGGATTACAGGGAATACTCTGTAATTTTTGAAATTTTTTTCCAATATTTTCAAGCAATTGGCTTGTAAACTTTTATGAAGATCGTTTCCGTACCCTAAAGATTTCCTTGGTTTTGAAAAACATAATAACGTAAAATGCATAGCAGAGCATTTTGATTACAAACTTTTCCCGTTTTGCACTCTCTTATTTTGAATTTGATCTGCTTGTGCAGAACGGTCATGTTCCGTGCATGAAATTGTGTATGCTTTTGTGTGGAATGACAAACCTTTGACTCAAATAAAATTTCTGACCGACAAAATAAACCATTCACAAGTAATTTTAAAAAATCATCAGACACACCAGATATTGAAGATCACATTCTCTCGTTTGATCTAATATCATATGTTTGTAATAATTTTTGTTTGAGTTGAAAAATATTCATTTTAATATTTTTCATACTTATTTGTGCGTTGTGCAATTATAAGTATGCATGTATGGATTAATTTATCAGA
>JAULKM010112050.1:0-22781 GCA_032355605.1 Rubia tinctorum
AATTAATTAACGGTCAATCCTTAATTGAATCTATATGTATGAATTCTAAGAGCCAATGTGTATCTTTAACTAATTAATGGTCAACTAATAACTCTTGATATATATATATATATATATATATATATAATGATAAAGTCCGACTTTAACTAATCAACGAGGATCCCCTACTTGAATCTCTATATATAAACATTGTGTTACATGCCAACAACAAAAAATAATTTTAATTCCAAATATAAATATAATATTTTATAATTTTGATATTGACATATTTTAATTTTTTTAAATTTATTGAGATGGAAATTATTTCAGCCCACCCATACTCATACACCCGAATGTCCTAAAGGTTAGCATATATAATACACAATTCGAAAACCCTAGCTAGCATTAACATTTTCCTCTTCAAGCTGACCCGTCCTCTTCCCCCAAATGGCACCACCACGAAACGCCACCACCGAATGTCTGTCTCCACCACCGAGTGCCCATCGCCTTCACCGAGTGCCTGCCGCCAACATCGACCGCCCGTCGCCACCACCAAGCGCCTCCAGTAGTACCCGCAATCACCAATGAGAACCATCACCGAGCACCTCCAACAGCACCTCGCCTTCCCTCGCTGCCAAGGTTGCAATGAATCGCTCTCCCGCCACGAAGCTTTCTCTTCCCCGCGCAAAGTTTTCTCACCAAACGCCATACGCCACCACTTCGATCAGTCCCCGCCCCTCCCAGCGTTGCTCTTCAACCATCGCGCCTCCAGCATTGTCAGAAATCAAACTATCTACCCCGCTGCCAGCCTTGGCGACTCATCAACCTGTGGTTCGAGGTTGCCGGATCTGAATTAAGTTTGTAGCTTCAAGATTAAATGTAATCTTCTTGTGCTGTTCTTCATTTGTAAATCTATATCTGTATTTGTACTTGTAAATAGTTTGAGTTTTGTTTGCAATTCTAGGATATTTCCTCAATATTTTGTAAATCTAGGTTTGATTTGTATTTATGTGTAACCGAATTTGGTATTATTCATGGTGGCCGGAAACTTCATATGATCGTGAACTACTAAAATCGGTTATGCTTTCGGTAGTTTTTTTTAATTTCATAAATGTTACGTGCGACATTGCACATGACCAAGGTAAATATTATGTGCAATGTCCAAATAATCTACAAAATGAAGGATTTAGACAAGAAAACCAACAAAGACTATATAAACCCCTTGTGATGTAAACTCAACTAAACATAGCAATCAACCATACAAAAGCTACTAATAAATGTGCTAAATGCATTAGGAAAAACATGCTTGTAGGTGAACATCAATTTCCCCACACTTAAACATTTACTCGTCCTCGAGTAAGATCCAAGCAGAACATAGCATGCCAAGAGTCACCCATAGCATGCCAAGACCCTAGTTCCCCCAAAGATGCAAGAATCTCACAACTCTCACTCCCCAAAGAAACTAAGATTTCTTATCCAACCGAAATACCAAATCAAAGGTGAAGTTCACAAAAATGAGTGTGTGAAGCTAAGTTAATCTACCAACATAACCACCAAAAAAGAATCATAGAGAACCATAGGATTTTTTTCTTCAATTTATGTCATTTTACATAGGAGCCCTTTTGGGTTTTCATCCCATCTTCCCACATTTAGTTTCTTCTTTTTGAGCTCATTTCTCACATTTTTCCACACCATGGCCTCTCACTTTTGCATAGGTTTTTCAACCAATTCGTTCCTTTCCCATTGTTGCCTAATTCACCATTTTGGGTTTTTGACTTAGCCGGATATTTTTTCTTCATCTTTTCATTTTTTTGTGTAGCACAAAATGTCTGAAAGGTGGTCTTCATATTACAATGAGAATAAATAAGAATAAATAACACCACCGAAGTATTTCATCATCCCAAACTAATACAAAAGGTACCCTCACACCTATAAAACAAGTTTTCAAAAACAAAACAAGTTTTTAAAACAATGAGGGAAAGAAAATAGGGAAAGTAGTCTTCATCCAAATATAAAAGCAAAACAAGCATAAAAAATTAGAAGCAAAAAGAAATGCCACCATGATGACGTTGTTTCAACTCCCTCCCTCACACTTAGTTTATGCATTGTCCCCAATGCATGTGACCAAGGTAGAAAAAGGGTTGGAAATACCCAAACTCCTTAACGCCGTCCACCACACCTAGCTCAACGTCCCTGCTCGTACGATCCCTTATGAGGGTTATCATCTTCAGTGCCTGCAACTCTTAGCTTGTTGGTGGCATCTGGCATGTCATAGTGGAGTGAGACCAAATCTATCCTCATATACTGTAGCTGCTCGTTCACCCTGTCGAACCTGTAAGCCGTCTCTTTAACCTGATAGTTAACCTAGGCAGTAAATTGGCGCATATCCTGCTGGACCCCAAAGATGGAATCTTCCCAAGACTAGATCCAATCTAGCTCATGTCTCGGTGGATGGGCCCACATATCTTAAGATGAAATAGACTGTCTGAATCCCGGTGAACTATGCTCCCAGAATGGGCTATACTGCGGATGCTTCTAGGAAGGGTGATACTCATGTTGAGCCAGAATAGAGATATTGTGTCTCAGCGGCTTAAAATCAGGAGGCCCGCGGCTGCTCTGTCTGCTGGACTCCCTAAAATAATCTGTGTGATGGGAGATGCTATTTCTGCATAGCTCCCAAGAACCTCGAGAACTATGTCCCGCAAAATGATAGTGCTCATCATGAATGTCAATAGGCCCCATGGAAAGTGGCGGTACAAAAGGTTACTCAACTGGGGAGGGTGGTATAAACTGAGGAACCATATGAGATGGCTTAACGAGCTGGTGGTCAATGGAAGGTTGTTGTGCTGGCTACGGATAAACCTGATTCTTGTCCATTAGAACTCTGTCGTCCTCATGTATCTGCTCATCATCCCGTTGAACATGGGGGCCTCCTAAGATTACCCCTACACCTTGATTCGGGAGTATAAGAAGATCCCAAATCGTGAATGACGGTATGAGTCTGGTCCTCATGGCCTGGGGGAGTCTCATGAAGTTGGCACCTTTGAAGCGCTAGTAGATCAACACAACCTCCAACTGAATCATCGTTGCCTCTACCAAAGATCTAAAGTGAGTGTGTATCGGGTATTCAGGTTCTCATGTATACCCTCTTCTATCTGGAGTCTGAAATGAGAAGCCATGAGTGATATTATGCCCCCAACTGCTATCTTTCCTACCGTCATCGTGGAAATCTTACAGCACCGGGAGATAAAGTACTCCATGAGATCAGGGTAGCCTCGCCCCGTGCAAATTGACCACAATATCCTAAAATCCCATTTGGTCGAAGTGGTGGCCTCTCCACCGCACATCACCACTATAGTCAATAGCTCGCCACATACCTCAGTGCCGAATGGACTATATCGGTGTTCATGCTTGCCTTTGTCCACAGCCGTAGGGTAATAGTGGACCAGAACGTAATAACATTGTAACCTGAGCAATTTTGGTGTGGCCATCTACCTCAGTCACGTACTTCCACCTAAATCACATGGGAATCTCCTGAAAGGTCATCGAATGGGCTTCATCCCCCAGATGGAACCTAGCCGCCCTGTAGCCCTGCCTATTGACCTCCATCTTGACGATATTGAGAAATTCAAATGGGTACCTAGTGTATGTGGGGAGCGACTTCTTTATGAAGCCCTTCAAACCGACCCTCTTCCAGAGAGCCTTGACAAGTTTGTAGAGATTGAGGTCCTTAAGGACCTGATCGTCTAAAAATTTAGACTCCAGGATAGGGCATCCCACAAGACACTTCCATCGCTCTGTGCGTAACCCCATGAATGGAACACTAGGGCTAACTCTTTGCCTCGGCATACCAATAGAAATACCAAGCACACATACAGTAATAATACACTAACACCCCAAACACCGTCTCTAACAAACTACCCACACTCAAACTTTCCCACAAAAATATGCAATTTCAAAAATCACACTCAAGCCTCTAACAATGTCCTAAACATGCAGTTTCCAAAAATCCAAAAATTTACAACTTTTCAAGAAGGAGTTAGACCAATTACCCAATCGGAAATTGAAGGTGGATTTCAATGAAATGAGGAACGGAGAGTGTGCTGGACTCATCCTAGAGAAAATTCCTAGCATTCTCCACACCCGGAAGTAGCAAATCTTTTATATTTAAAATTTTGAAGAAGAGCCAGACTTCTTTTCTTTAAATCAACCAAAATTTTGTTGATTCTGGGGGTAATTATCACTAGGATTTGTGGGGATTTGGAATAGGAATCCTTCAATATTTGTAGCAAAATTCTTACACCCAAAAACACGCAAGCCAAGTATACCACGGTTTTAGCCAAAAAAATTGGTAACTAAAAATTCCTAAAACACCACCAAATATTGAACAATTTCCAAAAACCCCATGAACAAGTTCTATAACCTAATAAAGCATAATAAAAACACCATTTCTTTATTGTCATCATCACGACTTATTTTTCATGCATTTCAAAAGCTAAGAAAAACTAACCAATGGATTTCCGGAATCATCATCTGTGACTCCACCCACAACCAAGTCCCTATGGACAGTTCTTCTTATTAATTTATGCTTACGTATTACCTTAGGCGATACATACCAAAAACATTCATCTTTCACGATGGTTGACACATTTTAATTGATTTTGGGATTAGGAAGGGGGTTTAGGAGGTTTAAATTCCTTAACCCGCTTCCTTCTCAACTGCATGTTAGTGTTCACACTCAGAAGAAAATAATTGTTAGTCACACACGGAACATCAACATCATGCATACCAACATTTGTATAATCAAAGCTATCATTCAAAGAAGAAAGAAAATGTAAGGTTTCAATAGTGGGTAGCACATCATCACAATCACAGTCACTAACCTTATCTAATGTTGACCCCTTAGCCATTTCCTCAGGTTTAGGAAGTGGTCGAGGAGGTTTTAAGTTCTCACCACTATCCACCAACTTCTGTATGATAGTGAACATAAAATCCATAAAATAAAGATTGTCACTAAACCCACACATGGCATAGATGTCATCAACATCATTTTCAAAATCAAAGCTCAAAGCACTCTTTCTCTCATCAATATCATAGTCTAGATGCTCCTCATCATCAATCATGAAAGAATCCTCACATTGAACAATTACATCACATAAGGTTATGCCATTGCATGAAGAGAAGAAGTAGGCGGTTCATGCTTAAACTTGTAAATTTTAAAACCAAGCTTGTCAATGTCATTGTCTAGGGTTAGTGTTCCTAAATGGTCATCTATTTTGGTCCTTGATATTTTCAAGAATGGTCACCCTAATAAAATTAGGGGTGCACCTCCATCGCGTATGGCATCAAGGATATAAGAATCCTCTAGAAACACTATATTACACACCCTAACCATAACATCCTTAACTATACCCTTAGGGATAGCTTGGGAGTGATTGGCTAGTTGGACAATTACCTTAGTGTCCCTAAGTTCACCTATGTCAAGATTCTCATATAGGCTAAACGGGATAACATTGATAGTGGCACCTAAGTCAATCATATAATTTTTTTACTAAATTACCACCCAGAGAAATAGGGATTTAAAACACTCCGGGGTCATCACAATTTTTAGGAATATTCTTGTGAGCTAAAGTTGCTACTCCCCCAATTTTCAATTGACCTATTTTTCTAGTTGGTTCGTTCCTTCTTTTAGTGCAAGCATTTTCCAAAATAGCATATGAGGGAATTTGTTCAATGACCTCAAGAATTGAATGATAACCTCCATCTTTTCGAAGACTTGGAGAATTTGAGCTTCGTTGGTTACCACCTTTGGCCTTCCCCGTAGAGCGCTAGGGAATGGCGGTGAAGGTTCTTTCCTCGGTTGTAGAGAGTTCTTTTGAGGGAGCCTTCTCAACTACCATCTCTTCTTCTTAAATATTGGTCTTGTTGCTCTCCACAAATTTTTCATCCTCTTGCACGACCTCTTTCTCGGCTTCACATACCTCCTTCCCGCTTCTCAATTTCAAGGAACGAACATTGCGTTGATTCACCTTGGGTTGGGATGGTAGCTTTCCGTAATCTCTAGCTTTAAGCCAGCTCACCAAACTGGCAAGCCGAACAACTTGCACTTTAAGGTTTTTTATGCTTGAAAAGGATCTTGTGCCTAGTTCCTCAATCTCCCCTCTTGTTCGCTTCATGAACACATCACTCTTCTTTGCTAATTTTGCGCCTCAAGAATATCATCTTGGTCCGAGATATACAATGAAACATTGGTGTTGGAAGACCCTTCTTCCCTCGGGTAAGGTTGAGGTAGTACACCTGGATCGTACTCTTGGCTGTCCTCGTGCCATCGGAAGTTGGTCATGATATCAAGGATTGAACGAGTTTGAATAAGGGTCTTGTCAATCTCCACCTTGGTTCCCCAGAACCCTTGTTTTTGCCATCGAAAACTTCATATCCCAGAATTGAAATGTAAGGCCTTCACCAACTTAAATTTAGCCACCACTTGCGGACATCTGTTGGTCTGGTGATCTAAATTGAAAATTTTGCACACTTTCACTTGTTGGGTTCTCCTTTCATGAAATCTTTCATCATGGAAGCAAGCGCTTGGAATTGTTCCTCAAGCTTTGGATAATGAGAGGGATCCTCTAAATTCTTCACACGGGATTGGGTCCCAAACATCCTTGTACCATTAGCCATCTCCTCGAACAGTGCCATCCCATCTTTGGGGATTTCTATCTATCGAAACATTACATGCCGCATTCACCATGCCCATGTCTTCATCACATAAGCCTTTAAAGAAATAATATACAATTTCACCTTCCTTGGATGGATAATAAGGACAACTGGCCAATAGGTGCTTGAACCTCTCCCAGTACTCATACAAGGACTCGTTCAAAAGTTGTGAAATATTGGAGAGTTGTTTCTTCAAACCCACAGACTTTGAAGCTGGGAAGTATTTCTCAAGAAATCTCCACTTCATATCTATCCATGAAGTGATGAAGCCCGGTGGGAGGTAATATAGCCAATCCTTAGCTGCATCTCGCAGTGAAAAAGGAAATAAATTCAGATTGTAGTCCTCCCCTGACACCCTCGATGGTTTCATATTGGTGCAAACAAAATGAAACTCTGATAGGTGTTTGTTTGGATCCTCTCCGGCCATCCCGTGGAAAGTGGGAAAGCATTGGATCATGTCGCTCTTCAGTTCACAAGTGACATTGGGTGGTAAAGACGGGAAGACTATGTAAATGGGTTGACTCTCCAGATTTGGAGCCATAAGCTCCCTAAGCATCCGGTTATCTTTCGCCACCTTAGCAATCTCATTTTCAACAATAACGGCTGTCACTTGAGGAATCTTTCCTCTGGTTATCCTTCTTCTGATTCTTTGACCACTTGTGTTTTCCGGTAGATAATTTAAAGTTCCTGAGTTTATGACACGTGTCCATAAACAAGAAACTAGACACTACCAATCCCAAAAGAAAACACTAGAAAACATATTAAACACTACAAGATAAATGACCTATTACTTTGCCCCTTTTACCTCGGATTTTTTTGTTAACACCTAATAACCGAGGTAAAAAGTTCTTTTACCTCGGTTAATTTTTTCCAAAGTAAAACATATTATTTACCTCGGTTATTATGTGAACCGAAGTAAAAGAGGTTTAAAAAGTGAAGTAAATAATGTTACCGAAACATGTGCGACGTTGTACATGTTTTATTAGGTGGCTCGATTTTGCATTAAACAACGATTCCACCGACATGTGTTTCAATTGACTAATGAAGTTACAGGTATGCAAAAGGTACGTTAAAGTAAATAATTTGATGATTTTAGAAAAAAATGAAAACAGAAGATAGTGGTTGTGCTCTTCTTCCCGTTTCGGCGCCTTTCTCCTCCCAATATCCCGTCATCACGATTAATTTAGGGGAACGTAAAAGGACAATTAGGCATTACAATAGCTAGCAATGATTGTGCTACAAACATCATGTTATCATAATTAACTTTCGTAAGCATCCAATACACCATTTGTTCAATGATTTTTTATCGTAGAATGATAAAAATATTTTATAAAACCATGCACAAATAAAATCGCACATATACACAGTTAATTATATAATGTTCAAATAGGATAGTTAAATAATTTGAAAAACAGCAGTAATGAAAATATCCATACAAGTTTTACATAAATTCAAATAAGAGTTGTCTAAGTTCCAACATAAGCGAAAATACAATAAACTCAATCACTACGGACAATGATGACCTTGAAGATGATTGGCCCCCCAACTTCTAGCATCTTGAAAAATAAGGTGTCCCCGATGCGTGGGTTGTTTCTCCTAAGGAATATGCCAAAACCCTTTGGGGAAAGGGCCTTGATCCTACCTTGCCCAGGGTAGTTCATACGCACTTTGTCCAGTAGCACCTCAGCATTATGAGAGTCTTCTCAATCGGAAAGAGTGGTACAATCTCACACGGGATGTACTGATTCACAATTTTTTAAAATTAGAAATATGCATATATATATATGTGTGTGTGTGTGTGTATGTGTGTACAATTGTCAACCAATAAAATTTATTTAATTTTTTTTACCAAAGTAGGGGTTTTCCCAAAGTTCTGGTGCTTGAGAGTGCAGTGGAAATGTGGGCTATCAAGAGCCATCATATGATGGTTGATCTCGAACAAAACAGGCTCTAGGTTCCGACGTTGAGCGATGAACTTTACGAAAACCAAACAGTAATTAGTTGTTATATATAAAGGGTGAAGATGTGCTAGGTAGTAAATATACATGTATGTTGGTGAAAAACTTGAAAAAAGGCGGATTAGACGATCCTTCTCCAGCCAACAATGTTGCATCAAAAGGGAAAATTTTAAGTGCAAATTACCTTATGGAGTGCAACATGTGACGTCGGAAATGCCATCGCAGGTGCATGTAGGCCCAAACTAGTGGGATGGCCGACATGTATATGCGACCTTACATAGTGGTCGGTTAGACCGATGACAAAACTAAAACAAGACCGAAGTCACATATGCATAACAATTGTACAATTAGATGTCATTATGCGACGTCAATAACATTTCATTAAAGCCGAAGAACACTCGATAATAGTGTGACATCACAAACTTAAATATAAGCTACTGGAAATAACAATATCCAACGCCGCAGTATAATCGCATGAACCAATTTGTGGAAAACTAATGAGTGAGGTCACATATATCAGTGGAAGCTACGGGAAGAAACACATACAACCGGAAAAAATGAAGCATAATCAACATCACATTAAACAAAAAACCTTTGCCAACATAAAAAAACATTGTACCAATTTTTAAACTCAAAGAAAGTTCACTCTCATAAATCCGAGACAAAACTAGATGGTCAAAAAATCAAAAAATATTCATTGACAACATATATGACATTATGAAGTAATAATTAAAAAGGTTAGGTGTTGGGAAATAAGGAAGAACAAACCTGTTTCCTCAGTAGAGAAGATGAGGAGGACACTGGAGACAATTGGAATTCACAGGAAACTTGTGAGTAAAATGATTGAACTGATTTTCAGGGTGCCCCTATTTATACTCATTTTCAAACGATGTCGTTTCGAACCCTTTAGTTGTCCGCCTCGATATATGCGACGTCGCAAAATTGTCAGATCAGGCGACACGTTGTCGAACAGTTGGCGATAACGCAGACTTTGGTGGGCCTAAAAATTTTAGCCCGCCAAGCAGCCGGTCAATATTTCAAGTTTACTTTGGTAATTTTCCCAACACAAATTTCACAACACAAATTTGCTAGATCAAGACTGATTGCAACAAGACTTGAGATTTTTTTTAGTTTTGTTACTGATACTACAATTAAAACTTTGTGAGTATGTTAGGTTAAATACTAGGGAATAATTAACATTAAAATAAAATATCTAACAAAAAGATTATTAATTAAAGATTAAATATCGTAATACACAAAAACTAATCTTGTTCAAAATACGAATCAACACAATTAATATCAATAGGGAAGAACTTTGACATCGAAAACTACAGGCCTGGCACCATTGACCATCTCGAAGTAGAGCGTTTCCCCTTTTGTGAGTTCCTCACCAATGAGGAACTGTCCAAAACCCTTCGGCGTTAGGGTCTTCAACCTCCTGTTCCCCGAGTAATGCATGTGGTACTCCCTTGTATTGCACCTGAGCACAACATGCAAATTGTACAACGGTAGGAGCTCCACAATCTTTCTAGGGACGTACTGGATTTTTAAAAAATCATGTTCATTTAATATGAATGTAAATTATAGAAAATTATTTATGAAAATACTTTAAAAGTTTGTGACTGGGATTACTTACCAGGATGGGAACTTCCCTGAAGTTCGTCTGCATTAGGGTGTGGATGAATTGAGGAACGGTGTTTCCAAATGTAGTTCGCGGACGTTCTTCGTCCAAACCGCTATGGATATGTCAATGAAGGAAATATTTATAAATTAAATTTGAATATTGGTAATAAAAGCTAGAAAATGCAATTTAAATATAAAAATTAACGTGCTCACCACAATGGGGGAGTTATGCAAACCTGCACTGCCAGGCATAATTCATGAAATTCATAATTTAGTGATTCGTTGCAAATAAATTCACTGTTAATCAATTAATATATGAATGTAACATGTCTGAGCAAAGTTGTACACAGGTATGTAAAACCGAATGGTTAAACAAAAAGTATGCGACGTCATATGCTGGATAAATTGCTCTATTTATGAGAAAGCTACGTCGCACACGGATTGGTTAAACCTAAGGGTGAACCAATAAAAGTGAGATGTCATATGCGACATGACCTAGAGAAATTATGAATAAGCAACGTTGCACATTTTTCGCTCAAATCGCAAGAGGAACGATTGATATGAGACGTCACATTCATGTAACAAAGATACTCTAACAACAGCAAAAAAAAATAGGCAAACAAGGAGCACCTAAACCCAAAAATAATTTAGCCACAACCTAGTCGACATTCTAACACCCCATAACCTAATCGATGAACCCTAATCCATAGACATATCCTTACATAAAGCAAATAACACGCTCAAACACATTATACATAACAATTTCAATAGTAAATTTTAAAAAAATGTAAACTAACATGTAGACATCATACCATTTGAGAGGATGGGGAGGATGGTTATTAAAATTCGAGGGAAAGTTGAATATTTGAAGTAGATTATGAGGTGGGGTCCATATATATAGTCGTTATGAACCTTGTGTATTCCACCCCCAGTGCGACGTCACCTACAAGTCGCATTTGCTACCGAAGGTGATGCGACGTCGATTGGTTTGACTGTGGGACTAACCATTTCAACCCACTTGCTTATCAAATGGACCTCTGTTAGACCAACTGCCTAACCGACATCGCATGTAAGTCGTTCTTTACAAAATTTGATGGACATACTACCGAAGTCAGTCATGGACATATTGGGCCAGAACAATTTAGCCCACTAGCAAATAAACTTGGCCCACGTCTAACCAAAACGAACAAAAATGCCGTTAAAAATGGTAAACAGTTAAATAGACATTAGTAATTGATATTGTAAATCTCAATGAACGTCATTAATTTCCAGTTCCATCAGAATTGATTTCAACACAACTAGTGAACTTTTATGCTTTTACAATTAGGTCCCCCCTAGATGCTGGGGGAGAAAATAAGTGAAATTGGATATAGCCAATCATCTAAATCACATTGTCACAGTCATGTTGTTACAACTTATGCATCAAGGTCAAGGGGGTATTCTTCCATCGTTCTTATTAGTATTCCATTAATAACTTGACTATGAGCATTGTTAATTTGGAAGATAAATTCCACCTCACCAAAATCGGACGAAATAACGCATTCTAGGTTTTTCTTAGAATTTAAAAGATATGAAAAATCCAACCATCAATTTCACTAAAGTTCAAATACATGTCTAGAGTTAATAATAAAGTATATAATTAATAACTAGAATGCAAGGGCTAATTGGAAGATTTCGTGGAAGCCTCAGTGGGATCATGCCAGTTTCATTATCACAATCGTGGATCATTAATTAGTTTGAATGGGGATATAAAAGGTCCTGTGAATGAAGATTGGAATCTAATTTTGGAGTGGCAGTTTACTTTTATTTTTTAAATACGTCCCTTGAACAAAGTGGGAGAAGTCGCAATGAAAAACTGGAGATACCCTTATCTAATTCAACAAGTCACAAGAGCGATGTTCCAATTTTTTCATGCTCTGGTCAATGGAACGGGACCACAATCTCCTCAGACAATGTATGACAAAACTTTAAGAAAACTAAGCTATTACCCCTAACCTTCTCAAATACTCACTACACTTCTTCATTCTGCACCCGAACAAAAAATATGCGTACTGTTCAACGGAGGTGCAAATTGGGTTAATCGTCCGTAATTTCTAAAAGAGTGCTAGTACTTGGTTTACAATATATCGCAGATGATTACTCTCAAGTATATATAGAAGGTTCATTTTGGATGATCTTGTTGAAGTCTATATGGGGATAAAACCTCTATCTTTAATACCAACGTCTTGTATAAGTTGTGGGTAACCAAGGTTATTTTCAGGAATATCGTAATTGAGTTTGGGACCACCAGTGCATTTATTCATATATTTTCTCCACTCAAGTTCCAAAGGGGAATTGAGAGAAGTCTAAATCTAAAATTGGAGATAACAATTTGTTATTCTCACATATAGGAGTATTTTGTTCCTGTTTGGCATAAACAGGTCGTCGGAAGGGCCTGCAAACTTAACAACGAGTTTTTTAAAACAAATATCGAAAAATTATACTTTGGCCCATATACGTGATGTCGCATATGGTTCACATACAACAATTCATTGACCAAAACTTAATTACTGTTGGTTGAATTGAAATTTCAGGCGGCAAACAAAATTTTCAGCAAAATTTTCGAACAAATTCCCCCTCAAACCTACCTTATATATATATATCATATTCAACAACAAGACCACACCTCATCTCATTTCTCATCTCAAACAAATGCACTTCTTCCTACCCAAACTCTACACCTTCCTCTCCATTCAAAACATTTCAACTCTACTCAAGAACCCAATCTACTCTCTTCTCCTAAACATCAACAAGTATCTTAGGATGGAGCATCTTCCGATTAAAATTAATTGAGGTAGTTTTACCTCCATTCAATGTTCATGTAGCACTTTTATGAACATACGTTCTACAATGACTGAATATTTTCATTATGTTTGTTGACTATGTTACATGTTATATAGTGTATTTTGATTGTGTTCCCAATATTATGCAATGATTTTAGAGCTGATTTTAGGGTTGATTGTGGAAAAATAATCAAATTTTAGTATGAACACAGGTTGAACGTTCGATGTTGGTCAGTGCATCGTTAAGTACGAGATATGAATGAATGGTTACCGAAGTCACATTTGGCAGGTGCATATTGGAACACGTATGAATATCCGGTGTCACTTGTCATTCAAATACTGCAACTTTGGTCCTTTCACCATGCGATGTCGCTTTCCTGCATCCCATGTTTAGTTTTATGTCGTACGCTTTCGCCTTTATAATTTGTGCATCCATTGTTACATGCTGTAATAGGAAAATGAGAGTTATTGATTATACAATCAGTATTTTAATATATTAGTAATGTCAGTTTTTATAAATACAATGAAATTTTTATCGATGAACGATTGCTGGATCATCAAATATTAAATAATATAATACTGTATGAGAAATGATGTCCAACCAATTCATCTGCAATTTTGCACAAGTTCACATCTGAAACGACACTTGATCGACGTTGCACGAAATAAGGTCTTCTTAGAGACATCATCTAAATAAAACGATGTTGTATTAATCATTGTTCCACGTGAGCGCACAATGTCACTTTAAAGATATGTTGTGTTGCTTTTCATATGAATGACGTCGACGTGAATGAGGTCACACCTTTTTTAACCCATCGCATGCCTTCATGCTCTAGCCGACTTCCCTTTCATATGGAAATTGACAACAGTTTCTATGACGTCGTAGGTATGATCTACCCTGGTCGACCTACTACCATTGACCGACGTCAGTCACATAACCTACCGACGTTGGTTGGAAATCAAGGAAAAAGGTTTTTTTACATTGGTTTTGAACCAAGGTAAAAAACATACCTTTTACTCTTGCTGTATTTACCTTGGTTCTTCCAGGACTGTAAACCGAGGTAAAAATGTCCTATTTCTTGTAGTGTCATTAATTTTATAACTTTATTAATCGTATAGAAAAACTGGAGATTGAATGTCATCAATTGACGAGGGGAGTTCAGGAATTAAGGGGGCGTTATTCACCAAAGAGGGAGATGTGTATCCGCTTGTGTCGCGTGGCTGTTGATTTTTTTAGACGTATGCGATGTCGTGGTATTCTCTCCCAATGGATGGGTATTTTACAGACAAAAGCTGATGTGTGTATCCACTTATGTCGCGAGGGTGGTAATTTTCTAGACCTGTGCAAAGCTGTGGTACCCTCCCTGCCTTTATCGTGTAGGTTGGTTTATTACCTACTAAGCGAATCCGCGGGTGATTTTCCTACTTTTTTCACGTCCAGTTGATTAGATAGTGTTGTATGAAAGTTTCAAAATTGTTAATGTATAGGTAATTTATTTATACATGGGCATGGATTTTGGGATTAGAAGATGGGTATGCCACGTGGACGAGTCATTTCACATTGGCTAGGTCGTGGTGTTTAGATTTCCCATTTTCCAAGGCTAGGATAAGGGTGGAGTATTGTGGGGAGGCACAAAATAGCAAATTTTTAGATACTAACTGATGATAAGGAAAAATTATGAGTTCCTAATGTATTTAGCATATCTTTTAGTAGCTTTCGTATGGTATATTGCTAGATTTAAGTGGGTTTACATTACAAGGAGTTTAGATGGCCATTGTTGGGTTTCTTGTATAAATCCCTCATTTTGTGACTTATTTAGATCTAATGGATACTATGTCCTTACAATATCTAGATTCTATTTTGTGAGCTTATTTGTAGATTGCTCGTAAGTACTTCGGAGTAGCTTAGTGAAGGTCATTAGAAAGAATGATAGAAGATAGTTGAAGGAGATTCGCAAGAATGCTGGTAGAACGAAGGCCACGAGCTTAATCTAGGTAGTAAATATGATGCATCGAAGAAAAAAATACAAAGTTCGGAAGGAATAGAAGACTTGCACAGTCCGTGTACATTTACATAGCTCATGCCAAACAAGTGGCTTTAGAGACTAAGTCCCAGCATGGTCCTTGTGCTTTTGCACGACCATTGCTTCCTTAGGGTGAAAAATCATACCTCCAGTCCATGGTTCATGCCCTATTTTCCGGCCGTTCCATCAGAAGCTGGGGATGGTGACCATTGAGATTCTGCATGGGCCGCGCCACTTAGACTACCAAGAACACTCTTCAGTCAGCGGCCTGCGTAGCTTTGTGTGGCCTGCAAGACCAGTTTGGCCAAGGAAAACCTTCAGTCTACGACCCATATACTTTTGCACGAGTCATATACTATTACATGGCCCATGCCGATGTGGCTGCTGTTTTCCCTTTGTTTTGGGCTTCTCTAAGTCCCATTTCCACCCACTATATAAAGAGGCACTAGTCGACTAGGGTTAGAAAGGATTTGTAATTTCATTTTCATAGTTTCAAGAGTCATTAGAGATCTCTTCTCATTTACTATTTTCTAGTTTATACCTATGGCATTGAATCCAATTTTTGAATTGGATTCAAATTGATGGAGTAGTGTAATTACTTGGGGATTTTATTTTTATTCTAAGAAATATAATGGACGATTACCCTGTTAGACAGTACGTATATTCTCCGTTTGGGTGCAGAATTAAGAAGTGTAGCAAGCATTCGAGGAAGTTTGGGATCATATCGTAGTTTTCTTAAAGTTTTGTCATACACTGTTTAAGGAGATTATGGTCCCGTTCCATTGACCAGAGCATGAAGAAATTGGAACATCGTTCTTTTTGACATGGTGAATTAGATAAGGGTATCTCCAGTTTTGCATTGTGACTTATCCCACTTTGTTAGAGGGACGTATTTGATAAAATATAAAAGTAAGATGGCATGGCCAAATTGGATTCCAATCTTTGTACACGGGACCTTTTCTATCCCCATTCAAACTAATTAATAATTCACGATAGTGATAATGAAATTGGTATGATCCCACGAAGACTTCCACAAAATCTTCTGATTAGCCCTTGTATACTAGTTAGTAATCATATATTATATTATTAAATATGGGCCCTGTATTAGAACTTTAGTGAAATTGATGTTTGTATTTTTTTATCTTTTAAATTTTTAGAAAACCTAGAATGTGTAATTGCATCCAATTTTGGTGAGGTGCAATATATCTGCAAATTAACTACTCTCATAGTCAAGGTATTAATGGAATACTAATAAAACGAGGGATGAATACCCCCGTGACCTTGATGCATAACTCGTAACAACATGATTGCTACAATATGATTTAGATTATTTGCTATATCCAATTTCGCATTTTTCCTCCCACACCATCTTGGAGGGACTTAATTGTAAAATCAGAAAAGTTCACCGGTTGTGTTGAAATTGATTCTGATCGAACCGGATATTAATGAAGTTCATTGACATTTACAATATTAATTGCTAATGTCTAATTAACTGTTTACTATTTTAACGTCATTTATGTTCGTTTAAGTTAGATGCGGGCCTAGTTGATATGCTAGTAGGCTGAATTTTTGTGGCCCAATATATCCATGATCGACGTCAGTAGTATGTCGGTCAAATTTTGCAAAAAATGACTTAACGTGCAACGTCGGTTATGCACTTTCTCTAACAGAGGCCCATTTGATATGCCAGTGGGATGAAATGGTTACTCCTACAGCTAGACAAATCGGCATCGCAATATCGTCGGTATTGTATCAATATTATCGACTTGCATGAGACGTTGCATTGGGACAGAATACACAAGGTTTGTAACGACTATATATATGGAGCCCAACTTTCCCTTGAATTCCAACAGACCTTTGGCCCGTTCTCTTGAAGGTACGGTTTCTATATGCGGTTATTTTACTTTTGTTTTTTAATTTACTTTTGAAATTGTTATGTATATGGTGTGTGAATGTGTTATTTTCTTAATGTAAGGATGTGTCTATGGATTAGTTTTCATCAATTAGGTTCTGGGGTTTTGGAATGTCAATTAGGTTGTGGCTGAATTGTTTTTGGTTTAGGTGCTCTCTATTTGCCTATTTTCTGTTGTTGTTAGAGTTTCCCCGTTTCATGAATGCAACATCGCCTGTCAATTGTTCCTACTTTTTTTAGAGCGACCAGTGTGCGACGTTGCTTGCTCATTATTTCTGTAGTTCATCTCGCATATGACGTAGGCTAAAGATATTAGGGTTTTAGGAAAAGATAAATAGGGAGGTATATCTTCTATTTTTGATACATTATCTGTTACTTGTGTTTGCCAAGTTAGCTCATTTTCCAGGACTAGCTTGACCGTAGGAGAATATCCCCCCGGGCACCCCCGGGGTTTGTTTCTTTTGCAGATTGTGGACTGGATTGAGGCGATTGAGATCTGTAGGCTTGGATTGAGTTTGAGACGCATCAATTGGCATGCTTGGTGGGACCCAATTAAGTCATATATAGATTCCTCAATGTATGTTTGCATCCATTACTTCTACTCGACGGAGTGAGAGGTTGAGGGCCAAAAGGACTAGCGATGGTGGTGAAGTAGGATCTTCGTATAGACCAAATCATACGAAGAGGATGGCTACTACTGCCACAAAATAGAGTGTGGATATTTCTCCAGTTGAACCTTGGATGTATCCTGATCTATCGGTTCCTATGGTTGAATGATCGTAGGCAGGAGTTCCACTGGAGATATCGAAGGACATGGAAGTTACTATAGAACTAACGGTGGGAGTCAGTGGCATAGTGCCATTGTTTGGATTACGATGGGTGGATGGCCATATCACCAAATGTTCTGGTGACTCGTATGTTGAGGCTTATGAACAAAAGATCCTGGAGAATGGGAGCTTAGGGGGTCCGGTAGTAAGGCCGCCACAGGGTTTCTTTCAGATGATGCAAATGTTGATGGCAGCAGGTTAGCAGGTTGTTCCTTCCTCGATGACCTTTCAACCATCAATGACGATGATGGCTTCGATGACCCCATGCTTTAACTTTGGCCCTAGAGGCACAAGTCAGTTACCTGTCTTTAGCAAGCCAAATTCTGGGTGTTTCGTACTTGGGATATGCTAGGGAAGTATAAAGCTAAGGCCGCAACCCTTTTTTCCTGATCACGTGCATGTGAGAAATCCTATGATCACTTCGATGGATAAATACTCGGCCCTAGGCATTAAATATCTTGAGGGCTCTTGCCTTCGATGGGAATCACAAACCAGTCAAATCCTGTAGGGCGTGGCCATAGATTTTTGGACTACCATGGGCTGAGATCTATGCCCCTTGGATATTCTAGAAACATAGGAGTTGGATTTTATTTAGGACATGTCACATCGAAACCTATTTATGTTCTCCGGAATGAAGATCCCCATAGAGGACCAAACCAGGGTAGCAACCATGTGTCTAGTGAGATTGAAAGTGCTCCGGAAAGGGAGTTGGATAGACTGACAGATCTTACTGGTCAAACCACGGGCTCTCCGTTTGTCCCAGTTGTGATGAAGGTTCATTTTTTGGCTTACACGAAGCCAGCACAGGGTTTCCCACCTATGAAAGAGACACAGACCCCCGAGAATTCATTTAGACCTTTCTCAATTTGATGAACTCTCAAAATTTTGATATGAAGTTGACTTGTAAGCTGGTGGGCAGCTACCTTCATGGAAAGGCACAGGAGTGGTTTAACAAGTTTCCAAGGGGTTCACTGCAGTCATACCGAGAATTCAGTGGGGCTTTCTTAAGTTTGTATTGCAAGAAAAAGAAAATCACCAAAGAATTGACAGAGTTGTATCAAACAAAGTAGAGGCAAAGGGAGTCCACTACAACTTTTATCATAGATATGTTGGTGAGATTTTGAGGGTGGTCGAAGGTACGAAGAATTAAATCATCTAAGGCTATCTGCTGGGAATAGAGGACTTGGAGTTTTACAAGTAACTGACAGCAAAGACCCCTAAGATGCTTCATCAACTTCAGGAGTTCATTGAGCAGCATCCAAAGGTTGAGGAGGAAACTCGAAAGAAGAGAGAAGTTTCAGTGGCCAAACATGTGATACCCAGTGATTCTCGAGGGAAAAGGCCAATGGAAAGGCCAGGTTTCGAGAAATATACACTCATGCGGCGTTCCCCTGCAAAGATTTGGAGCATCCAAGGGGATTTTTCATATTGCCCCCCATCGATGAATGATGATAACAAATTATTTTCTAGTAGGAGGGTCATTAAAAAGTACTATGATCACCATAGATAATACGGCCAACACATGAATGAATTTACCCATATGAGAATGGAGATCGATAATTGTGAGAAGGAAGGTCTTCTAAAGGATTCTTTTCGTTAACCTATGTGAAATAATCCCTCAAAGCAGAGGAGCAAGCGATAAAATAGATGGACTCCCGAAGAAACTTTTCAATTATGGGAACAGGGAAGATCTTGGTTATCAAAGCCAGCAACATGAGTTCCGCGAGGAAACACAGCAGAATCAGCCCGCGGAGAATCAGAATAGGAATGAAAGGAATCTCATTGTGCACAAGGTGATCAATGTCATTAAAAGAGTCGTCAGGGAGAGGTATTCGAACACGTTGATGAAGGCTGATTCCTAGCATATTCCAGCTGAATAGCCGAGGGGTAAACAATTTTGACCTAATGAAACAATCGCTTTCTCGGAAGCAGATGCAGTTCCAAACATAATCTCACATGCAGACCCCATGGTTATTACTGTGATGATTAGGAATTCGTTGGTGAAAAGGGTGTTTGATAGATGATGGAAGGGGAGTGGAGATTAAGTTTTTGGATTGCTTTAATTAACTCAAGATCAGACGAATGCATTTGAAGAAGTTGACTTCTCTGTTGTCAGGATTCATGGGGAAGACCATATATCCAATAGGAGAAATCACATGGCCAGCCAGGGTTTCAGAAGGAGATAAAGGGATCATTGTACACTATAGTTTCGCAGTCATCGATACTTTTTCTCCCAAAGGGATCACTGGACACTTTTGCTCGTTGGAAGTTTCCAATGATCAACGTGGCGACATTAACTAGGGGTGACCATATGGTGGCCAGGAATTGTAATTAGGAGGTAGTAAAAAGAGCAAGGAGTACCAAGGGTGTGGCCTTGGTACATGGAGAAATTGGACAAGCCGACACTCAATCACTTCCCATTTGAAACTTTAGAACATTACCCGTTGGAAAAATTATGCCGGAAGTGGTAAAAGAAGAGTTGAAGGCATTTCTTAATCAGTATTATGATGTTTTTTCCTGGTACACTTTAGACTTGACAGGGTTTCCGGAAGAGTTAGTTATCCACAAGCTAAACATCAACCCTTCGATCAAACCAGTTAAGAAGAAAAGGAGGATGTTTGCTCTTGAGAGAGCCAAAGCGATATGGTTGGAGGTCGAGAAGATTCTTGTGGGTTCTATCTGTAGTGGTTGGCTAATCAAGTCATTGTTATGAAACACGATGGAGCATGGCGCATGTGTATTGACTTCACATATCTGAACAAGCGTTGTCCTAAAGATATCTATTTATTTACATTGACAGATTAAATAGTCGAAGCAATAACAGGGTATCGAATCATGGACTTTTTTTACACACACAAGGGCTATCAACATATATTGATGGTAGAGGGGGATAAGGAGAAAACCTCATTCATAAAGGATATGGGTTATTTTTGTAATAAGAAGATGTCGTTTGGTTTTGAAAATGCTGGTGCTACATACCAAAAACTTTTCAAAAGGCAATTGGGAAAAGTCTTGAGATTTATGTGGATGACATGGTAGTAAAGAGTATGACATATGAGAAGTTCTTTCAAGATCTGGAAGAGATGTTTGATGGGTTACATGGAGCAAACTTAAAGCTAAATCCATTGAAGTGTATGATCAGAGTTGGCGCTGGAAATTTTTTGGGATTTATGGTTTCAAAAATGGGAATCGATGTCAATCCATAAAAGGTGGACATGCTGATGAATATGAAGATTCCATGGACTATAGAGAATGTTCATAGATTGACATGATGCTTAGCGGCTTTGAGCTGCTTCTTATCGAAGAGAGAAGGGAAAGACCTACCTTTCTTTGACGTACTTCGGAAAGCCAATTTTTTTTTTACCGGATTAAGGATTGGGAGATGGAATTCACAGCATTGAAAGAGCATCTCAAGACCTTGCCAACATTGATGAAACCTAAGAAAGGGGAGTCTTGTATCTTTATATATCTTCCTCTGCTTTGGCTATTAGCGTTGCGTTAGTGAATGAGAAGGAAAGAAAAAACATCCCATATACTTCGTTAGCAGAGTATGCAAGGCACAGAAATGAGATATACTGCCATCGAAAGGCTGATTCTGGCACTAGTCCACGTAGCTCGAAGGTTGCGGCCCTACTTCTGGGGTTATACTATAATCCTACTGATCAGACATCAAATGCATGTATTTTCCTAATCATTTAACATCTCTTTTGTTATCTTTTTATTGGAAGATTGATAGATTTAGGTAGGTTTACATCATAAGGGGTTTAGATAACCTTTTTTAGTTTTTTATCTAACTCCTTCATTTTGTAACCTCTTTTGAGTTTAATGGATTTTTGGTCCTTAAGATCATCTAGATTCCTTTTTGTGAGCTAAATTTGTAGATTTCTCATAAGTACTTTGGATTATTTTAGTGAAATTCATTCGCAAGGATGGTAGAAGATTGAAGGCCATGAGTCAAAATGTGGTAGAAGCTAAAATTGTCAAAGAAGAAAGACAAGGAAGCAGATGAATTGTGATCCGGACGTTTGAAGCGAGTTCTGGGAATTATCCGAGAAGAAAAATCATTTGAGTGTGGTACAATTGGATTTTTCTTCACTAGTACTATGAAAACGACTACAAGAACTCCCAAAACAGATGAACGATTCACTCATAGTGATAGAAAGAAGAAGGGCAAATTCTACTCCGCAGGCCGCATAGATGTCTTGTGGCCCTCAGCGGATGGAATTGGGCAGCCTTATCTTCATTTTTCATCCTCAAAAACTCTTCTTCTTCATTCATACACTCAAAAACTCTTTTTCTCCTCCGAATTTCTTCCCTCAAAAACCCTAGAAAACAATTATTACTTCATCATTTCTCCAATGTTTACCATGGATTTTTGTGCTTTTGTTATCAGTTTAGCTAATCTAAGCTAAATATACCCTTGGGAGCAATTGGTAAGCATTTGTAGTATGAATTTGTGAGATTTGATTTATCCTATTTCGTGCTTTGATTATCCAGTATAGTTTGTAATTTCTTGTGTAGTTAATGCATGGTTTAGACTAGGATGATCAACTAGTTGATGATTGTGGGTTAATTATTTGCTAGATATTTGGTCAAACCCAGGATGCTTTGACTTTTTTCGATGTGATTATCGTTAATTGATATTAAGTTATAATTGGGTGTGACAACTAATTATGATTATTTATTGAGGAAATCGCTTTGATTTTAGATGAATTTGAATGGGTTTGATTAATTATCAATGTGGCTCACTAATAACAATTAGCATGAAGGCCGATCCTTGTAGTCGTTATTAGAACATATATTTATGCAATCCCAACATTTCTAGCTTGTAAGATATTTTGTTATTTGTATTGGTTCTCCATGTGTATTGCTATTCTCGGGGAAGTCTATGACGCCGATCGTCTAGGGTGACCCGAGGGTAA